>VWZI01014428.1:215123-384617 GCA_013396835.1 Psilopogon haemacephalus
GTTGAAGAACATGAGAGGGTATGAATTATTTGCTCTATAGTGGTCCATCAACTGACTTTCTAAAGGGCTAATGTGGAAAATGGTGTGATAAATCTGTGTGTTTGTGTTCAGTGATGTTCTGAAGGAGGAGAGGAACAAGCTGTACTGTAGAAGTTCAAATGGAAAATTATTGCTTATACAGGAGGGATCTGTAATTACCAGGAAAGTATGCAATCTTGTGAAAATAAATTGCAATAGATATATACATAGATCACAATGTTTTCTGCAGCCTCAGCTACTTAAGTTCACATCTCCCAGTTTCATTTTGAATTTAAAGTTCAAACGTTGGTTCAACTGCAGGACCAAACTCTTCTGAAATTTCCAAATGTCATCTGCTTTTGATGTGAAACTATAAACCATAAATTGACTTCTCACTTTGTAATGAAACTCCAGACTTAGTGAATGTCCATGCATTTTGTTTTATTCTAAGTTTACCTTCCTGTATGAGTGTGAAAGTGGTGCTTTTGCCCCTAAGACTGAACTCACATGAACCCAATTTAACAAATGTACTTTAAATAACTTTTTCAGTATTCTCTGAGTGCTGCTAAAAAGGAAATTGTATGGCAAGTAGTAGGCTCTGAATACCCGAGAGAAGAATGCACACATAAGCAAGTCAGCACAGACATATCTTCTATTGTAGCTAACATTTTCAGAATCTGAACCCATGAAGCTCTCTTCTGCTATAAAAAATGGGTGTTTATCAGAGGTTTTAATATGATGAAGAAACAGACTGCAAGTCAACCACTTTTTAATCTGTCTCTGTCACTTCAGTATCTTTTATGTTAAAAATTGGTTTATATTCTATTGGAACTGACCATCAGTTCCAATACTGTATCTTTGCAGACATTTCCAAAAATTGTTCTTTTAGGCAAGAAATCTAATAACAAATGTGGAAAATCAAGTGTGAACGAACTCCTTCCCTAGGCTGTCTTATTGAAATAACATTTCATGCAAATAATTTCATTAGTGTAAAGATTTTGTTCCCTAGTTTCTACCAGTAACTTAAGTTCAAATGATTGAGCTGTGAGCTCCTGGAATACAGAGGAATTTGCAAGGATGACCATGAGGAGATGCAGCATTAAATAGTCAGAAAGAAGCAAAGTCCCGATCTTTGGGAGATTGCACTTCATTATGAGGTGTACCCTTTGTGAGGAATCACACCACTCACTTCCGAGGTAGCCAGGCAGGCATTTGTCAAATGTTTCACAATGTGGGGGAGGAAAAAGGTAGATTTAATGATAAATAATAATGCACCATCTCTGACATTAAAGGACATCATTGGCTCTCTTCTCTATGGTGTAAATCAATGTAATGTGTGAATCCTTTAAAAGTAACATGGAATTTAAAATGGAAACTACGAGAAGCTAGTAGAATTACTGCTAAAAATCATCCGTTTATTATCTAGGTGTGCTTAATAGCCTGCTAGCTGATGAGAAATCATTTGCTAACCCCAAGGAATGGTTCATTTTCCAGCTCAATCACTCAGCTATGTATTGGTCAGAGCTTTTAAAAAATATACCTTGTATTACTTCTTTTGTCAATGTCTGGAGGTAATTTATAATAGCAATAACTTCCATTAACACACCTGCTAAGCAGTTTAGTTAGAACAGGTAAGATTTGCGAGTGGACTTGAGGTGTTTTAATAGCAAACCAATTATCCGTCAATGATTCTAACATTTCGAAGCACTTTTCGGTTGGACAGAAATTAATTCAGTTATATTGTAATTAATAGACTCCATTGTTCCATGGCAATCAAGAGCCTTTAAATAGATTGGCAGGCTTGTTTCTTCTGTACATGAAGGTAAACTTACAGTGCTTTGACGCTACACTTACACAGCTTTAACAGAATAGCATAAAAGGGAACTTAACATCATTATATTGTTTTTCTCTTGCCTCGTTAACAAATAGTTGCACTTGTAACAGATTTTTTCCAAGCGTTTCAAAACTCTTACCAGAATTGCCACTTCCAGTTCACACAGCAGCCGAGTCTAAGAGGAGCCCTTGTTGGGCTGCCCCACACTCATGATGTTATAACCCAGTTACATACAAGTCAGACTCACCTTTTGTGGCAATGTGTAACATGCATGCTCCTGTAAGAAGAAACACTAGGTTTATTTTCTCTCTATACCTGGATGTAAGTGTTTAGGGCTATGGTTTGACAATACAGATGGTCACAGTAAACTTGCTGCCAATGTGAGCATTCCAATACCTGCTTTCACTCATCTTCCTCCTTGGCCAAAACACACACATTCAGTTTTCCCAGCAACCATCAATTTAGAATTAAAATGGCAGAGAGTTAGCTCTACAAAGAGAGTAAATCCAGTTTAATTCCCTGATCTGGTTTACCATTTTTTAAGATGAACACCTGCAGAAAGGAAGGGACAAGAACATGTGTGGACCAGATCTGATGATATGAAAAACTTTTTAGTTAGCAATTAGCCATTAGATTTGCTCACCTGGGGTTAATAAACAAATTAACCCTCTATAGCACTCCAAACGTTGAACATCAGAAACCAGATCTAAGAAGATATTTGTATCCCACTCCTTTGGACATGTTCACCTGTTTTATCTCTGGAATCCATGTCAGAGGTGCTTTTGGAAATCTATGGGATTTTTGCAGAACAGTGAATGTGTGTTGGGGGTGATGGATGCTGCCACCCCATAGGTTTACTGCACAGGGTTGTTGTGCTTAATTGTTAAGCTCCACATTAAGTCATGTGCATGCTGAGAGGTTCGAGGATCATATTTTTTTCAGTTTCTTGAACATGATTACATTTTTTGTAATTTACATTTTTAGCCTCTAAACAGTGATACATTATATTTAGAAAATGAGTGTTAGCAAGATGTGACAGTGACAAATCTTATGAACGTTAATACTGAAACCCATCATAGTTCAAGTCCCACTTGCTGTATTATAGCGTAGTCTACGGCTTGGGAGGGGGAACGTTCTAGTTATCAAGTTGTCATTGTTCAAATGCCATTTTTTTCCTCAATTTAAAAACAATATGCAATTGTAGAAGCTGTACTTAGTGGTTATGAAACCTTTAGAAAAAGGTACAAAGGAAAAAGTCACTTCCCCAAAGGTCACAAATAAGTCACAGATTTGTAGCTTTTGCAGTGTGTGGTGCTTACACCTTGTACTTAATGTAGCCTGTACAAAGGCACAGCCAGTGCCTAAGCAGGGGAAAAAAATACGTCCTGAGCTCCCTGGGTTTGTACCACTGATGTTAAGGGTCTGTCAGAGTTCCTATTGTGATCACCATTTCAGGGATTTACCACTCAACTGTTAATACCTGGCTCCAGGCTAAAAATTGGCATACAAGAAAGCAGATTTGGTTTAAAGATCCATTGAAGCTGTAGAAGTGGGGAAAGCCACTCTCTGTCTCTCATTTCTGTTTTCAAGGGTGCATCTGAGTTTAAGCTTGAGGATTTGAGTCTTGCTGCAGTATCTGGGGGAAGGGTTCAGGAGAATATTCTCCTGAGAACCCCTTTGCCTGCTGAGATGCTGCTTTTCAGCAAAAGGCCCTGGCTCTATGTTGTCCTGCTGAACAAGTTCAGGGGCTGAACTCACCTTGCACATTCCTAGGAAGCAATGTTTTTGTCGCACAGCTGATGCCTTTGGGTTGGAAATCCAGGATGCACCAGGCCTCTGACCTGACATAGCACCAGGACTAGTATTCCTCTAATGCCTTTCTGTGAGTTTTGAAATAAATTTTTAAAAAACAAGTATAATGTGTAATAATAACTACAATGGCGATAAAATAGGAAATGGTTCAATGAAGCACAGGCTGTTTTCTGATGTCTTCTAGGCTAGTACAGCTACTGCTTGTCCCTTGTGCAAGAAGGCTTGCAAGATAACAGTTTAAACACTTGGTATCTGTCATCAGAAGCCTGAATTTCTTGTTACTTTCTTTCCACTGAGGTTTTGGCATGACACTGTCTCTCTGCAGTTCCCCAATGCTAAGTCCTTCAATACCCTTTTTTTTCATTTCTATTTTATACTGCCCAGAGTGTGGTAATTTTTTGGAGATAGAAAGACAAAAATTCTGCTAAAGACTTTATAATCTCTGGCAATACCCTGTAAACTTCCCAGCCTGGGTATGTCTCTCTTTGTCTCTTCCAGGACATACCCTGGTGCAGGAGGACATAGAGAGGGTACAAGGAGCAACAATGACAATGGTTGTGCTCTTTTGTGTGTCCCCGTGGTGTGGTGCAGACACTACCTCTCTGTCCATGGGGCAGGGCCAGCACCCTCTCCTGAGCCGTTGTGTGATGCTGTGGAATGCATGGGTGGGAGCTCTCACTTTAGGCTGACATAATGACTTTGCAGGAGCTCCTCATATCTTCTGTATCACTATTCAATGTGCTAAGGGTCATAGCAATCTACATAGACACAATAGAGACCATATTGCTTTGTCTAGCCAGTCATTCATAAATTGTAAGAGGACTGTATTCCTTTTTTTTTTAGTGGAAAACTCAACTCATATATATCCATGTTAAAGGTCTGGCCTTAGGTGCATGTCAGCTAACAAATGATGAGCTAATGATGTACTTTACCCAGCCTACCTTTGTAATGCAAGCACAAGGGAACAGGCTGAGCACATAGTGGAAGCATTGACTCTGCATGTTTGTGATTTTAAGGGGGAATGGAGTTGCCAGACCCTTAACATTGCTGTTACCCCATGCTGTAGTATGTGATAATATGTGAAGCAGCTTGGCATTTAAGTTAGTGCTCAGATCTCTTTTGTGGGTATGCTATCTGCATGCAATTAGAAATCAATTAAAACTATTTCAATATATTCTATACCAAACTCATTGATGATTTGTTTTGAAAATAAAACCAAAATTATGCATGTGTTTGGTTCTGTTTATATATTTTTTGGGTGATTTTTTGTTTGTTTGTTTGTTTTGTTTTTTTAAATAAAGGCCAGTTACAGTAAACAGTAAAATCTGCTAAAATTTGCACATTATAGCTGCTGGAAAGATTTCTGAGTCTTTGTGTACTGCAATAGTTTTGGTGCTAGTTGACATTGCTAGACAGAGGAAGTACAGACATATCTGCTTTGTTAAAGCTGATATTTCTCACAACCAGGGCTTCTACCTTTTGTCTACAGCAATCTCTCAAGACTATATTTCAGACTACAAAATTTTCCAAGAGGAAACAAAGCAGATAGCATCCTTTAGCAGGCATAAGTCCAACAAATGTCAAATTCTAAACAACATTGCTTTGTGTCTCTATTTAACATTAAAGCTGATGGCTTTTTGACAGGTTTATAGCTGACAACTTCCATAGCCAGTCATGCAGTTTGAGCTAATTTGATGAATCAACTTGATGTTCTATAGTCCCAGTTGGCTTCAATAGCGTATGTGCTCAATTTTCTGCTGGAGGTCAAAAATAAGCTTTGAAATTTGGCTAATCCCATCACATCCGCAGAACATGTCTGGTGGAATAATCTTTGGACATGAAGTCTTGACTAATGCCAGAAATAGGAAGGAAAACTTAGTAATTTCATTAGACCCATCAATCATGAGTCGTGTAGGCACAGCAATCAGGGGTCTCATGTCCAGCAATTTACTTGTAAGCTTTCAAATGCTTTAGCGGTTAGAGTAGTAGGAGGAACATTCCTCAAGCCTGTGTCTTGTTCTAGAGGAAAACGGGTCTTATTGTTAAACTGCATTTAGAACAACTGCTAACTGAATGGTTGTGGGGAGGGAGAATGCAAAGATTTTCTAGTTGTGTGGGCTCTGCCATGGAAGTGGTGTATGTTGGAAACGCCCTGTACCATGCTGGTGTTAGAACTGAGTTTTTTTATGGTAAAATCATTACTTGTCATAAGAAAGAAGCATCTCAGATAACCAAGCAGCAGTAGATGAACTGAAACCTCTAATACAGGGTTTAACATTTCTCCAAACAATGTTTTTGGTCCTTATTCATTTTTAAATGAGTTTTAGGGCATAGACATTTCAGTCTTACTTGATGCTTGCACTTTTGGGCATTAGCATTGCTCCAAAGTGGAAACTAAAAGCTTCAGCTTTCATGATGGCTTGGCATTGAAAGGACACACACAGATAAATGCATCTGTGTTATGTCATGCTTTGGTAAAACAGCATTATGGTCAGCTTAAAGATCCAATACTACTGCACAAGGCGCCCAGGGTGGCTGATAGGTACTCTAACTTGCTCCCAGCATGCCAGTATTGGGCAATAAAAACATTGCTTCCTTGAGACACAAACGGATAGCCTCTGCAAACTGGTCCCTGGCAAGAAAAAGAACACATGTAGGTAAATATACTTGAAAGAATCAGTGCTGGGGCTGCACAGCACTTACCATTGTGTTGGCCAGGTAAGGGTGTAGTGAACCTGCTAATGTTAATTTCTGGTTTATCTTGTCTTAAATGTATTTTAACTATGTGTTGGCAAATCTGTCGGATATGCAGTGCAAACATAATGACTAGAGATTTGTTTGGAGCTCTGGGATATGCACCAGGTTTCTGGGAGCAGGAGGATCTTTCCCTACGATCTCAAAATTGAAAGGGATAAGAACTATGAACTATGCATGGTTTGTGATTTGACTACGGTGACACAGTGGGAGTGTTAGGGTAGGTGCTGTTGGAAAGAAGTCTTTTCCACAGCAAGAAGAAGTACTCAGGTCAAGATTTATAAATCACCCTGTGCAGAACTCAGATTTTTCTTGTCTTTGGATTGTGGTTGTCTTAGATGCAAACCTTTTCTTAAATGCAATGACTATCCATCATCTTTTACTGCCTGGAATTTCTCCTAGAATTCATTCTCTCGATCTGAATTACCTGATTATCTGTCTTATGGATTTCAGCCATATGCACTTGAATTTTGATTTTGGTGTACATTTGAAAAGATGCTTGGTGGTAGCTGGTACAGAGCACAGAGAGACACTTTTCTGTTACAGTGAGGAAGGAACAAAGTTTGGACTCCAACTTCTGTTCTAATTCCACACTTGGGAGCCAGAATGTATGAGGTTTAATGAGAGGGCTTTCTTATTCAGAGAATACTGGCCTTGTAAATGGTGTGTATTTTCTACCACAGATACACAAATGTATGTGTATATATATAAAATGTCTATGTGTATAGGTGTTTGTATGTTTGTCTAAGGCAGAAGCCCTTAACATGGTACATAGCAAGTTTCCTGGCTACTGAACTGATGATGCTCCTGCTTCTGCTATGTGCAGCAGCATACTGCCATTACTGAGACAGCCTTCACCTCTCCCCTTGGCTCACTGCCTTATAACTCAGAAGATTTAGCTCAGATGAGTCACGATCGTGGAGCTGGGTTTGTTAGCAGTGTGTACTGAATCACCAGATTGAATGCAAGAGGATTATCAAATACATACACACATATATATATACACATGCATGCATATGTGTGTATGTAACTACTTGTGTGTTCTATTTCCAGTGATTAGGTGTGAACTATTATTGGCACTAAATTAGGTAGCAAACAGATCTAGGTCTGTTTCACTACTTTGCTCTGAGTAGTAATTCATGTTACATCAAAGGAGTGGAGTTTTAAGAAACACTTTTGATTCTTAACTTGAATTTGTAACAATTTAAATGATTTACAAGGAGAGAACTCATTTGATAAGGAATGACACAGCGTCTGAGCATATCTATGAATGCAAAACAACTCTAATGAAGCCTTGAGATTGGACTTTTTTTTCTATCAGCATTTCAGAACATTTAATTCTCTTTGTCAACTGCTGCCTTCTTGGTGTATATAAATATGCAATATTAGTTTGGGTTCACCTTTGCCTGTTACTAACAAATTGTTCTCTGTGTATTCGTAACTGATGTTTCCATGGTCAGGCTGTTTTCCTGAAGTTTGCCAGTGTGCTATTTCAACTTTGAGTATTTAATGAGCTAAAATAGCCTGAACTAGATTTCTCTCAAGGAGCAGTATCATACTCAGGCTGACTGCAGAGCTGGATACAAATTGTGTCAGCATGTCTTTGTGGGGCCAGCTCAGCATCCTTTCTTTGCCTCTTGAATTTGACACTACTCTGATGGGCATGGTGCCAGCTGTTAGCAAGTTGCACCTTTAGTTCTTCTTGTGATTCTTATTGAATCAGCAGCTCTTCATATTATCAGTGAGGGAACTTCAGGCACTATTGTGACTAGTCCCAGAGCCTTCAAGAGTACTGGCACAAAAACATTTATAAAAGTTTTAAAACCAAGGATGGTCTCAGTGTTTTGGCCCTGCCTGCATTGAGGTTGCAATGAATAGTGTTTTAACACCTTATTTATGATAAGAGAAGGAAATGACATTCTAGCACAAAAATCCCCTGAACTTTAATCGGCTTAGTCTCAGGGGCTTTTGTTTTTTTGCCTCTATTTTAATTTTCTGTGCATTAGTTTGTGGGAAGTTTGAGACTTGTTTACCAGGTAATCTGATCATCATTGTGATTCTCCCTACACTTAAGAAAAAAAAAACCAACCAAACAAAAAAGCCCACCAAAAATAAAACCAAAATGAGACAGAGAGGTAGGAAAAAAGCTTTCAATGTTAATATCTTAGTTGCGAATGAAGAAAGATGATATCCATCCCATAAAATAACTATTTGTTTTATATCTGTAAGATGAAGACATACAGAAGTATCTGGATTGTGTTGGTGCATTTAACCTGGTGTCCCCCTGCTCCCAGGACCCCAAGGTGCTGGGAAGGCTCCGGGGCTTCCCCCTGCACTTTGTTGCTGGTGCTTTCAGGCTGGTGGATTAAGGGTCTGAAGTTTGCTTTGGATTGCTGAGAAGTGTCTGTGGTTTGTGGTGTGCATGTACAGGGTGGAAGGGAAGACAGAGAGGAGAAGGAGATAGAGCCAAGAAGAGAAAGAGATACAGTTGTGTGTGTTCCTGGTCAAAAGACTACTACGTGGCTGGACACGTGGTGTGAGGAGAAATACATTTGCTGTAGCAGAAGGTCCCTTCCTCGCCTGTGTTTTGATGTATCTACAGTGCTTTGTCTACTTACGTGTTCATAAAACATTATGCATTGGAAAATAGCAGCTTTCCCAATGCCATATGCTGAGAAATCTTAAGTACAGCCTTAAAAATCATGAGTGGCTTAGGAAAATATTTTTTTTAATAACACATATTGGATTCTTACAGTTTGCTTTCTACTTTTAGAGCTGGTATATTCTTGATTTCAAGCTTTTCCCTGTGACCATAAAAGCTGTATGCTTTCTTTTTGTTGTTTTTGTTTTTTAATGAAATATGAGAGCGTCAGAAAACCACAGAACAGGAGGAAAAAGGCTTTGAAGACAAGTACTAACTATCCTGAGACTAGTGATAAAACAAGTAGAATTTGCTACACTGAGAAATGGTCATCATTTCATACACAGCCTCTGCCCAGTTACATGCCTGATTTATGTGCAGCTACCTCAGTTTTGCACACTAAAACCAGGGGAATTTGCCCATTATTGGGCAAATGATTGATCAGGTAAACTTGTGGGCACTTACCAATCCTCCCTGTGCACACTTAAGAAGTGCATGTGGTTTGCATAGGCAATTGCAACTTTCATGTATTTGCACATTTGTCCCATAATAGTTGGCCAAATATTTGTTCTTAGGCAGCTACTGTTGCTATATTGTCATATCCATTGCTAGGCTGCTTTGGCACTTATGTTCCATACACTTATTATTTGAAGGGAGTCATAATGTAAACATGTTATAGAAAAAGGAGTTGGTGTGTTCTGTTTTTCAGTTCCCAGTTGCAGGTGCTCAAAAGAAGTCATGGTTACCCAGGAACTTCTGATCAACAAATTCTGTCCAGCCATCTCCTGTTGAGTGCTCAGAAATAAAGGATACAGGAATTGCTACTGAGTTTTTAGTCAGTAGTGCAGTGATTCTCAGAAGTACAGGCGTTTATCTCTGGTGACCCAAATCTGCTCAGAATAAAACCTAAAAATAAGGTTTTACATCAGACTTTTCCAAACTGACTAACCCAAAAAACATCTCTTACAATTCCATGGCTAGGTACTAAAATCTATAATACCACAAATACAGTTTTTCTGTTTGCAACATTCTATAACTGTATTTCTCTCTTTTAACTCAAAAGGGAAAACAACTTAAAAATCTTTCTGATTTAGGTAGATTTTAGAAGTGATGAAGAGCTTTACTTACGCATCTGGGGACAAAGTTTGAATCTAAGTCCTTCAAAACTCCATATGGTAATTCTTAGGTTTTCCTTTTTGCATATGTAACTAACAGATGCTGCAATGTCTTCAGATTCCTTCCATACATTCCAAAATACACACAATATATGTGGCCATTGTAGGTCTGGAGATTGTATCTGTCAAGACTGGCTGCACGTGCAAGAAACATGATGGTAAAATATGTGGCAAGCATGGGAACTGCATGAACAAGAAGTTCTGTGCTTGAACTCTTCAAATGAGTCTGACACTGTCCAAGTGAAGAGCTGATACATCCAGGAAACTGCATCTCTTGCCCACAGAAATTAGATGACACCAGTATATCATCTACCATTGAGTTTCTTTACACATTTTATGTGAACTACTTTTTATTTGAATAATCAGCTCAAAGTATCCTGTGCATATACAGAGATATTAAAATAGCCTTGAGGCCACAGAGCAGGTCAACATCTCCTTGGGTGCATTTTAGCTATGCCTATTTTGGTATGGCAGTGTTGGTATCTTCCAGAGACAAAATATTCACAGATAAAGTAAAGACAAAAGGGATCTGACTTTTTTTTTCTTTTTAGTATGGTTGTGGTGGTAAAGAGGGAAACGGTACTATTGTTGCAAGCCCTTGAATCTTTCTGAATCTTCCAGGGACATCTAGTTTCAAGGATTTTGTACACATGATATGTCTTGGTCACTAGTTTAATTAAGACTGTCCTGTGGCCCCACCCCAGCTGCGATCACAAATGTGTCTGTGGCAAATATAGTTGATTACACAGCAGGAGTGCATCTCAAGTCTTAATAGCAGTCTTTTCTGCTTTGTTGGCTTTAACTTTTAAAATAATAATAAAAAAGTACTAATCCAATATCCTATTGTTCCTCTCTGGATCTACCTGCTGTGTTTCCCTTGCTATGCAGGAAGAGAAGCATTGTCTGGCCTTACAGCCTCTGAGCTACTTCACACTGAGCATGAATTCACAGCCTTTCCAACTTTTTGAGAGTTTTCAGAGGTGCAGCACTTTTTTCCCCCCCATCTCTCTTACTCTCAGTATGTGAGTTCTGCAGAGTCTTTCATCATACATCATTGCAGCCCACAGCTAAGATTTTGATCACCGGGACCAGACGCACAGAGAGGGGATGTGTCAACACTGACTGGGGTTGTGTTAGAGCAGGGACTCCGAGTGGCTTCCTTGGCGCCAGACCTTGGCTCTTTTTATTTCTTTGAAGAGCCTAATTTACATATCGAGCAATACAGGGCCCTATTGATCTCCTTTTATTGTATCTGTTTGTGACTACTAACAGGCTGGACTCAGACAGATTTTTTAAGACTAAATTATTCTCAATTTTCTGAGTCAGAAAAACATGTTTGTTTCTTAGTTACTGTACGTGCTTCTCTGTTGACTTAAAATGTATTCTGTAATCCCATGCATATGTGATTTCTTTCCTGGTACTCCAGAGTGCAGTCTATAGATAACACTTCCATGGTATTTTAAATTCCTATATCTTAACTGTTTTCAGAGAAATGAATATGATTTAACCTTCTTTAGAGCAAGGATAAACTTTGAAATGAAAACTAACATATGGTCTGTATGCTATTTTTATAACTTCATTTTATAATTTCTGAGCTGATTTTGAGAGCTGATTATTATTTAACAAGTGAAGCAGTCTGTCGGTGTAACTGTTGCAGTGTTCCTGTGCATTGGTCCTCAGCTTTCTAAAATCCAGTTGAAGGCACTCCCTCCAGATGTGGGCATTGTAGGTCCATGCTATGGTGCATAGGCAGAGCTGCTTGAGAAAGACTTCATGGTAACCCCTGATGCGCCCGACTGGAGTAAGAGCCTGTTAATCTGTCACTTTTCCTAGAACTAAATTAACTCACACTTTTGGTTTGTTTTGTGTTTTGTTTTTTGTTAAATATACTGGCTGTCAGACTACATTATATTTCTTCACAATCCACTGCATTTTGTGTATGTTTCCTTGAGAAGATACACCATACCCTATCAAAGAAGACCCTTTCCTCTTCCCTCCTTTCTCCTTGTTCTGTCCAACAGATTCAATCCTAAAATTTTCCAGAAGATCTCCAAACCACAGCTAACTTCCTCCAGATAAAGGACTTGTGAAATGTGCCCCTAGATCAGCCCATGGGAATTCAGCTGTCTTCCTGGGATTTTGTTAAGTATAAAGAATAAGAATTCAGAAATAAAAAGTAGTAAAGGAATCTTCCAATTTGGAGAAGACAGAGGATAGAGTGCAGTGATTGGACTGGCTAATCTACTGGGGAAAGCAGGGGTGGATAAATGTAGATGTGCTGTCAAAACATGTGAGGATTCCATTTGCACATTACTATGGAAATTTTTTCTCAAACAAAAACTTCAAGTACAGATGTCTAAGTGTTGCAGGCCCTGCTGTTTCATCTTTTGTGTGATGTTGCCTCTATTCCCAGTAGGCTCCAAGAGTACACCTCAACTTCACTGCTTCTGCATACAAATATTTGCCTGAAATATATAGTACACTGTAAGGTCACTTCCAACTACGCCTGGAAAAATCAGACAAAAAGCCTGAGTAAGTTTTAACAATTGAAATTAAGTAGGTCAGGAATCCATCTAGCTTGTCTGGCAATGTGCTCTACAAGCTAATGAGATCTTACGAGAAGAAGCACATGTATGAGGTTGCCAAGGTGAAGGAACATCCTCATTACAAACCAATGAACAGGAGTTGCAATCTCTGATTTTTGTTTTATCTTTACTCAAAAATGCACTCTAAAAATGCTTTACCCTGCCTACAAAACTTTCTGGAGTGGGTAGAAGTGTGTTATGAATGTAATTAACTGCTCTGTTGATTACAGAATGTATCCCTTCATCTTAATGGGTGGGATGACCAGGCATATATACTTAGGTACTTAAGTTTCATTTGTATCTTCAAATAGATAAGAAAGATGTATTCAGTGATTATAGTATGCAGGATGTGATGTTTATCCCATGGCTGATTATACCATAGGTGAGTTTTAAGACTTCATTAAGACTTTGGTGTCAGAGCTAGTGCTGACTTGAATGTTGGATAAAATCACTTCTCAAGGTATATAGGTTTTATGAATCATTAAGATATAAAACACTGTTCCAAACAATGCTATGGAATAGGTATTACAGAAAAAAACAGTAGTATGTAGTCATAAGGATATATAATTATATCTATGTGTGGGTATATATATATAATGTTTAGTCTAGACATCAGTATAATTATGCACAATAAGATGTGACATCTGAGATTCATGTGTGTTATAAATCTTTTTGAAAAGGAAAATGGTTAAGTCTGGGAAAATCTTAATTTTTCCCAGCATTGCTTTGCCTCAATGCCTTTTAATATCTGATTTCTGAAAAGAAGACAAGGCAAATCATTTATTCTTGAGCCATTTTCTTTTAATATCCCTCTTCTCACATGATCCAAAGGCCACCAGTTTGCTCTCTAATGTGTAGATGAAACAAACTCTTTTGTTGTCCTCAATCAGAAGACAGAGAGCTTCAGACCGCAGGATTGAAAGAAATGGCTGTATGGTCTGAAAAGATTGTTGGATACTATAGTCTGTCATTTGTAATATCACAATATCTTTTTTTTTTTCTAATGGAACTTCTAGGCTTCTTTAGAGAATCAGGACATGATAAGAACAAAAAAGTAAATATTCACATTCAGTATCTTGTTTTGACTGGAAAATAAAGGATTTCAAAACCTGGCCAGCTTCTTAATGTGTGTAATTTGCAGGAGAATGTGAATGAAATTAATTGTGGGTGGAATTTAACCTATTTATTTGTCTTAAGAATTTAATTTTGGGGGAAGAAAACAGACATTTTAGTATTTAATATGTGTTCCAGGTTCAGTTACAGAACTGAACCTGCAGAGCTGCAAAAGCTGGAAAGGCGCAGATAAGGCTGGGGTGAAAATGGTGCTTAAAATCAAACCATTCATGGTCAACAAATTGTGAGACATCTTAAACAATTTAGTCAACATATTGCTTGCTCACAACTGTATTTTCTGCTTTGTTGGTTTTAACTTGTTTTGACTAGTGTTGAAGGTTCGAACCAGTTGGGGACCACACAGCTTCATATAATTAAACATTAAACATTAGGCTAGTTAGTAGGGTTATGACTGTTAAATATATTAAACTTTCAGGGCACTCATTGAACAGTATGTTTATTTTATTTGGCATGTAATTTTAAGTATACCTAAGAAAACAGCAAATGCAAAATGCCATGGGTAACAAAGAGACTGCAGAGAATAAGCAGAGGGCGTGGGATGTTCAGATGCTGAAAGTTTACGTCTCTGCAAACAAGGCATAGGAGATTCACATGCCATGTCAACTCTCAGATGCATTCACCAAATTCTTCTGACAATAGTGGAGGAGAAAGCAAGTGCTTTGTTGTGCATCCTACTAGAAATATTACATACTGCAGAGAAAAGAAAACAGAGAGGGTTGGTCAATATTTTTCTTGAATTTACTCCTGGTGGTAGAAGCTCTGCCCGGAGTATTCCATTTATGTTTGGAGCTCTGCACTATATCATTGTGCTGCTCTGTAAAGTAAATTTATTCCTGAAAAAAAAAAAGAGGCTTTTCTTATACCATATATTGCTGCCAGGAAGGTCTGAGGGATTCATTGATTTTACTTTATTTTAATATGATATACCAAACAAGAAAAAAAAAAAAAAGGGTTTATTTCCAGGCTTTTTTTTTTTTTTTTAAGTTTTAAATTTTATCAGATTTCCATGTGAAACATCACTTAGAGATAACAAGTTTAATGGAGTTTCATTTGAGAAACAAAACGTAGTTTTGACTTGATAGAGCTTCCAAGTCTTTTAGTTGTTTTATCCCACCCATCAAAACATTTGCAAATCTTGCCCCTCGTCTGTGAACAATTATGACCTGGAATGCCATTTTTTGGTCAGCAAACTGCATGAAAACACCCACACCTGTAAAATGCTGATTAAAGCTCTCTTCATTTTCTTAACTGAACAGCCCAAGTGTGGGAGGGTGGGTTCTGTTTCTCAGAGTAACACTATATTGTTGGTTGAGCGCATCAGAAACAACCTAACAAAGGGGAAATCTCTGCATGCTTTGAGTGCCCTATATCACAACGAGCTGCTTGGGTGGATATTTTGTGGCTGACCACTAGCAATGGTAGGCCAATGTAAGTAGAGTCAAATTGCTGCCTTACTCCAGCTCAGTTCTATGTCTGTGAATATGGATGAGCCAAGGAAGAGTAGAAGCCAATGAAAATATTCTGCCATTAGTTCCTGGTGGTCTGCTGTCACTGTGTATATCATTTCATTAAACATCTTTGTCATGCAATACATAATTTGGCTGCAATAGCTTGGGTTTGACTTAAAGAGTAGAGCCAGACTATAGACTCGATTTAGATTTTATATTTTCTGTCTGCTCTTGTGATCTAACAAAAACATTTTCTGTTGATTTTTTTTTTTTTTTTTTTTTTAATCTGCACACATTTCAGGTGAGGTTTTCTTACTGCCTTGAAAGTGGTTAGCTACCAAGTTATCCACTGCTGGCTACTACTCAATTGTCTGGAAGGTTGTTAGGAAACTAGGACTTTCAAGAAAGTAAGTATTGCCCAGAGAGGTCATTTCCCTGTGTTCTCTTTCCACATGCAAATAGACAAGGCTAACTTTCACTGCTTGCCTTGTGACATGTGTATCAAAAAGCTGAAAATTCTGTTAGCACTCATAGGAAAAAAAGGCCCTTTTTAGTACAGGATACATTTGCCATTTTTAAAATAAGTAATACAGAAGTAAAAACATTTTGAATAAAATAGTTGATCTTTTTGAAAACTTCTGTATTCAGTCCTATGAATGTGAAACTTGAGAGTATGAAAAAGTGATCTTTTCTAATGATCACTTAATAGATGTTTTCAGGAGGGAGTTCAAAGCTGGGAGCATATACCATTTTTCCCCCAGGAAAACTGATATGTACTTAGAACACTAAGTGTGCCTACTAGTAATACACAGATGCTTTAAACTTTTAAATATATTTGGCTCCCTTCAAGAGATCAGTGTGGTAGTTCAGCTCATTAGCATTGGAGCAAATTTGCTACACTTTTAAGGACTGTTCTCAGAATGGCCTAAACCTGACAAATGCAGTGAATTCCAGATCCTAATAGCACCATTTATCAAGACTGAGCTTTTTAACATAATGCATAAACCTTTCCTACATGGGAGTTTTACCGTGCATTCAATTCCAGTGCAATTCACTGCTTCAGGCAGAGGAAATGAAGAACTTAAGCAATGTAAACACACTAGGAAAAGGCTCTTAGATCTGTGTGGCTCCTGGAGATGAAGTACTTATTTCCACAAAATTTGGCTTTCACTGTAACAGAGAAGGGTGAACTGCTTTGGGGACTCTGGAGTTAAAGTATGTGTGTTTTTATGTTTTTCCTCTCTGTAACATCTGAGCATCTGGTATCCTAAGAAAGCTTCTGGAAAATGAAAGTATCTTACTTTTTGAGGACTTACTTAGAGATTAAACTGCTTTGGCAAGGGGAACTTTACTGCTTCCTGTTTGTTGGATTGTGATACACAACAAAGCTCCTCTTAGTTAAATGCAACTAATATTTTATTGTTATTTAGCCTGTTTACTGTCTATAGCTAACCCTTATGACATTGGAACTTCTACTCTCTGTGATGTTTGGAATACTATTAGAAGTAAAAAATTGACCATGCAGAGAACAAAAACACTGTTTTGAGGCTGATTATGTTGAAGCCAGTGTTAAATGAGAAATGAAAATATGGAAAGAATAAAACAATTTAACATATTCCCCATTCTCAGCTTACATTACTATTTCTAATATTTCCAAGTTTTCCGATCTCTTTGACATTTGAAAGTGATCCCTGTGAAACCAGTTTGAAGTCTGCCTCTGTGCTGAAGCAAATAGCAATGACCATATTTCTCCTGTTCCACAGACCCAGGACTTTTCATCTCTCTAGGCTCTTGTGTCTTGTCAGACTAAGCTGACACTTCAAAATATAACATCTGCACTCCAAAAGGAAACAAAAATGCATATTTCTTAAGGTGGTAGTTTTAGAAAACAACTAAGTATATACTTAATTTTACATTTATTCACCTTATCAGTTGCAGGAAGCAGCTCCAGTCCATACCAGCTCAGAGTGGTTACAGGGCTGTAACTATTGCCTATGTTGGTGTGAGCTCATGTGACTCTTTTTCCTGCCTGTTTTATTCCAAGTACAGTTGGCTTCAGGTTCCCATCCTCTGTTATTTACAATGCAAGAATTTTGGTCCTTGATGCTACAAATGTTCCTGCATGTTTAACTGCAAGCATATGAGTAGTCCCAAATGAAAGCCCTGGAACTCTTCACGTCTTTAAGTACAGTCTCCAACCCTGGAAATTCCTGCACATATGCTTTTCTTTACCCCCTTGAGCAGTCTCATTAATTTCAGCAGGACTACCCACAGTAGTAAAGTTAAAACATGTACATAAGTATTTGCAGGTTCAGGTCCGTAGTGACATTTCTTGTCCTCCGATGTTATTTTATCCCCAAGCCTGTTCATTGTCAGAAAATGAATCTTTGAGTAATCAGGCCTCACAACTCCCCTCAACCCCCTTCCTGCAACTTATGTTATATTCTGTTCTCTGGCAATGGCTATGGACAGCAGCAAGGCTGTCCTAAATCAAATAACCTTAAGAATCTGACGTGAATTGACAAGAGCCAAATATGGCTGAGCTAAACCTTAAATCAAGCTGAAGTGAATCTCCCTGTTGTAGTTTAGTTTTAGTAGCATGCCCTGCAGTTCCCCTCTTCTTCATCTGATTTATTTTATTTTTAATGATAGATAATAAGCTGGATGGGAATTATAAATGAGAGCGGTCTGAGTGCCAAAATGCTAGAATGTGTGTTCTTAAATGACCTGGAAGAGAGGTCTCCATTGCACTTCTCAGCTCCTTATGTTTTGTAACATTTCATTCCAAACGGGCACTTGAGGTTTGAAGCAGGACAATTAAGTAGTTTCACAACTTTGGTACAAAAACCATCTGTGTTATTGGAAGTTGTGCTGCGTTAAGTGTGAAGAGCGGAGAAGCTCACAGTCCTGGACAAATGACTGGGAAATCCTTTTCCAATTCCATGCCAGGTCCCTAGGTAATTACCTCTTTTCCAGGGAGGTGCAGAGACTGTTCTTGGTGAGACATTGTCCCGCAAAGCCTGTGTGCTTACATCTGTTTCCTTACAAAAGCAGCTGCACTGCAGTAAAGGCAAATATGGTGACAGCAAGAGGCTCAGTGCAGCTTGGTGTGCTCAGCTGAAAGACAGGAAATCCTGACTACTATTCCTGGCTTGAAAATGGCCTGTTTTGAGGCCTTAGGCAGAAGACTTCTCCAGAGTCATCAATAACATTGAACAATGCACCTGAAAGCCTACAGTGCTTTACAGTACTTAATTCCTCTTGAAGAAGTTTGGGGCTCTGCTTTGTATTCCAAAGGTGTATTCCCAATGTATTGCACTTATATGAAACAGTGAAAAAAGCAGATGAAGAAAATAGTTGTAACTTTTATGTGAACACATAAATTGGATGTTTTAACAGCTTACATCCATCAAATGCATATGTAGCTCTCTTCCTAAATTATGTCCAGAACTGCAGGTGCAAATAAAAACTAATTTCTCTTTCAAAGAAAGGAACACGCTCATCAACACACAGAGCAGCTTTATGTGAATGTGAAACTGCAGTGACCGTGCAGTCAAAGATATGCCTAACTGGCTTAAAAATCAGACTCAAACAATCCCATAACTCTGTAATTCCCAAGCATAAACAACTGACATGGACTTTACATTTGAGTGTATTAGAAGTGGGAAGCATCAGTTGTTTTAAATGGAAACACAGCAAATTACTGTAGCTGAAACTCTGTCACTTGCTCCAAGCAGAGCTCAAACAAATTATGGTTTATCTGAACAATTTCAGATAAAATTTCAGATAGGATTAACTGTGATGTTCTTTGTTCTCTAAACTTCAGAGCACTTAAGGAGAGGAACTGGCAATATGGACAGTGTTTTATGATAAAAAAATGTAATAACAGCTTTAGAGGAGGAAAGGCAGCTGCACATAAGCAAAGTTAGAATAAACTTGGAATTTCTGGGAATTTTATTAGTGAACATAGAGCCTTCTTGCACATGTGTAGATAAGCATATGGGTGTTTTGTGAGGATAAGACAAGTATAGTTACCTCTATTATACATAGAAAATTAGATCTAAAAGTTGGGGTATTTTTTTCTGCTTGAGAAGAGATGATTGCTCCTATTTTCAGATTTTTTAAAATTATCTTTTGTTATATTTTTCCCTTGTCCATAAAACTGACTATCAGATTTCCTGACAAAAACATGTTTTCTCAAGTGCTGCATTTTTGGAAGTTATTTACTAAGATTACTTCAGTGTTTTAAAATAACCAGGCTGAGATTCCAGCTTTGGATTACATTAAATCTGAAATCTTCATGTTTGCCATATTTTCAACCGCTAAAAGCAAGAGAGGAAGGAAAAGCAAACAAAATAAATTAAACAAACAAATAAACAAAAGTAAACCAAATGTTTAATAAAAAAGGCCAAAAATTGTTTATAGCTATAAATGAAACAAACTCTATCAAATTTAGGGGACTCAGGCCCACTTATATCAGCAGAAAATAGGGTCCTTCTTTTTTTTCTCCTTTTCAATAATTTCTTCAAGTGCTATTTATAACAATTCCAGGGGGAGGGGCAAAGTAGGGTGGAAACCAGTTACAGCCATTTTATCACATTTTACTCCTAACAATGAAGTACAAATGAAAAGAAACCATAATGCTCTGTAGAATAATACATTAATCATCATCAGTCGTCATTCAGTGCACTACGTTCTTTCCACACCATGCAAAATATGAACAGATACCCTCTTGAGAAGGAGAAATGTCTTATCTAATCGTTCACCTAGCCTGGAGTACATAATGGGTTGCAGTGGGGTTGTGTGTTATTTGTCATCTTGTGTGTGGGGCAAAAACCACCTGATAGCTTTCTTTTGAACCGTGAGAGATTTATGAAAGGTTTCACCCCTCAAGGGGTGGGAATTAAAGGGGTTAGAGGCCCAGCTACCCAGAATATTTTTACTCAGTGGCAGATTAGTTAGTTTTACTTGAGGGGGGAGAAAAAAAAAAATCACTGGAAAAAAAACCATTTTCCTTAGCGTTTTTCATAAGGAACTAATGAGCTAAACTTGGTACATTGTGCCTCTCCATTGAAAGTTTTGGTTTTTTTCTCCTGCTACATTTAACTATGTAGCATCCAGCTGTTGTTTCATCTAGTCTTGCTTCCTCAGAAATTACCAGGGGCCTGATCCTGCGCAGTGAGATATGTCATGTGGCAGAGACTCAGTAGACTACACCAACTGTAGTCAGTGATCTGCCAGGCTATTGAGACAGTAGATGGGATCTAGAAGTGTTTGGTATGGGAAACTTCTCATGGTAAGAAGGTAGGTCAGGAGATCTTCAGTCTCTTTGTCTTCTGGGCTGAGCAGGGTCTCTCTGATGTTACTGCTGTGGCCATGCAAGGTACACTTGCACTCTGGCAGAACAGCAAAGGAGACTCTGGCTCAGCATATGAGTAGTGGAGACACTGTCCACAGCTTCTGTGATGCACTTCAAAGGTTTTAATCTAGATCTTTTCCATTCTTTGCACTGAGGATCTGATGTTTCCTGGGGAAAAAAAATACTATATATATATTTACAATCTTCTTTGATTATCTCTTTAAGATTGTTGTGCACAATGTGGCATATGACATGCTCCACAGTTCTCTGCATAGCTTAGTGAAGTGACTATTTGGCAACTGTTACTCCTTCTTCATGAAGTGTCTAGGAGCTAGAGTTCTATCTTAACACTTTCCTCCTCTGTTAGGCTCCTCCAGTAACTCCGTCTTCAAAAACTAGGATAGGAAAGTAGCTCCAAATACAATAATGCAATCAAGGCACGCACTGGAAATAGAGGGTTTTGTACCCCATGATCTACAGCAATCTCTCTTCCCCCAGCTTTTCCACTTGCTCATAGGTCTCACTGTTACTCAAAACAAGATAAAATTATTTCAGTTTGGAGCCAGTGACAGAAATATTAACAGAAGGATGGTCAGATGTTTTCCTAGGGATATAACATACAGAAGAATAAAATTAGGAGGCAGTTTCCAAATTACTTGGATACTTGTGAAAAATTCATGTGAAAGTTCTCGATGAAACTTCCCCTAATACTTCTTTCCCATGTCCCTCCCATGCTTTTTCTTATGCAATATATATGCATATATATTTCTCCTTTAGTCCTTGCATCTGTCTCATAAATATATTTTGTAAGTGTGCGCATGCTTAGGTATGAAAATACACTTTGTACAACTCTGTGATGATTGTACTGTTTCCAATCTTCTGTATCTCTGAAAAATAAGTAGGTGTTAAACTTATGTCATTTATTGCTATTTGTTTCTTTATGTTGGTTCCTCTTAAAGTGCTCTTCTCATAGCATAGCTCCAGGGCATCCTTGCATACAGTTATGATACATAAAAAATCTGAGAGGCACAATTTAAACTGCAGCACTTCATCTGCTCTCCCTGTTTGTCTGTGTTTTTCTCTCTGCCAAGCATCATATTCCTTTCATTTGGCCGTATATTATGATTCACCATAAAGAAATATAGCACAATGGAGAGTGAGTCATTCTGGCTAAAAGGTTAGGGCCACATCCTGCACTCCCTCTTCCAAAAAAACTCCTGTGTGTTTGAGCATTTTCCAAGTTGGGAACCTCAGGACTCGGTCCTAAATTCCGTGTGCTGTCATGGACTAGCTTTTCTAGCTACAGGATACTTTGGTTTGGAAAGGCAATGCCATTTCTCTTTTAATTATGCCAGTCCTTAAAGTTCTTGCTTAGTCTCTGTTCTGGGAGGATCAGATTTACTCAGACTAGAAAGACCCAGACTGTTTAACTAATCTTTATCTGTAAAACAGTTACAAGGAAATTTCAGAGGACTCTCAGCCTGTGCCTTCCAAAGTCCAGATCAGAGAACTGAATGGGGGGTTTGTGGTGTACATGAAGGACTTCAAAACCTGTCACATGTAACTCAGCAAAACTCCCCACGCTTTCAGTAAAGGCTTTGTCTAAATCAGAATTTTTAGCCCAAACAGGCTTAGTATTTGGATGCCCTCTTATTTTTAGCTCTATGTGGAGCAGGCTGGGTACAAAGGTCTCTGGGCAAGCAAGATTTGGAGCAGAAAATGCCAAGAGGCCAGGCTAGCCAGCAGAGTGAAACCCCAATCTCTGGCCAGCTCAAGCACCTCATACTAGGGGCTCCCTTCTAGGTACCCTGACTTGGAGCAGAGAATGGTCTGGCTCTGGTATCCTGCCAACTGTTAGAGCTCTTCTCTGCAGTGTGAAAACGTCCTCTACTTAACTGGATCTGAAGCCAGTTTTGCCACCTCCCAGGAGAGCACCCTAACCACCAAACTATTCCTGTTTTGCATAGAAACATATTAAAGAGGGGATGAGAGGAGATAGACAGATTAAGTCTGCTGGCTTGGGTGTTGACACAGAATGTGGGAGCATCACTTTCCAGTTTCTCATCTAACGAATATTCAAATGTGTAGACAAAGTGGAACAGTTTCAGTGGGAATGACTGGAAGATACTCACTTCAGTAGGAGGGGCAGCATTTGGGGGTTTTGCTCTGAAATGGAAGTTAAAAGCCCCACTCTAAAGCAGGGCATGGAGGGCGATTTAAACTTGAGTCTTTCACAGTGAAGTTATATTCTGACTGGTGGACTCCTGCCAAAAAATAAAGGTGATGTCAGTCCTTGATTCGTGAGGTTCATCTCATTGTTGAATCAGGCTGTGTGGGCAAACTGAGGCAGGATGTTTAGCATTTACATTGGGAATCTTGTCTCTATGAACCAAAATTGCAGTAGAAGGGCAAACAGCAAGAATTGTAGTGCTTAGCACATTTCATTAATGGAAGCGTGGACATCTGGGGAATCTAGGCTCCTCCAGACTGGCTGAACCAGGTTTTTGAGTACCTCATTTCAGAATTAGTTGCTCCTAATGTGTCAATTATGTAAGCATGTAACTTCACGATCCTAAGCTTTCCAGATTTTACCTTGTTTGGTCTTTTAAAATTCTTCTGTAGCTTTCCTCCAGTGATATTTTTCTGTTCCTTATGCTGCATCAGTCATACATCAGGTTGTGGCTACTCCCTGGTGGCTTGCAGAGAACAATAACATAGGTGAGAAAATATGCCTACTCATATATTTTGATTGTTTGACTTCCCCCTATATCTCTCTGGAATATACCTCTACCTGTGTGCTTATTTACATATTAATATGCACCTATTTGCAGACCTGTGTATTTAGTGGGACACAGAAACTGGGGAATAATCTGTAGATAGTAGAAGTATATCATTTTGATTTACAGTCTAACATTTAAATGTTTTGAGGTCAGACCTCTGAGCGAAAATAATTCACAACTGGATATACAGCTTCCACAGGCTGTACATTTATTGCCAACAAGTACAACACAGATTGTTTTTTACGTGCCTGCTTTTTATTGCTTTAGATGCTGTTGCAGGATAGTTCACGTAAACATTTATATAGGGTTTAGAAAACAGTTGTTAGCGAGGAGGAAGCTTTTTCTGTTTACACAGCCTCCGAACAAAGCCACCGCGCGGAGCTTCCTGTAATTGACGTGTGGGCGGGTTTTTTTCAAGTCACTGACTGGAAGAAGTGAGTGTCTGAGATTTATTCCTGACAGGACTTAAATTACTGGTAGCCTGACACATTTGTGAACAATTACTAGACACCGAGGTGTTTAAAGTAATGGGTACTGTTTGCTCGAGGGATGGGGAAGTTTCGAAACCATTAAAACAAAACAATTTTCCTTTTGATTAGTGAAAAGCAAATGCATACATTTGTTGTTTTCTTTTTTTTCTTTTCTAAAAGGCACCGTGTATTTGACTTCTTAAATAATTTTTCTCTCCACATGCACATGCTTAAAAATTCTCTTGATTTCCTTAACAGTAAGTTACGGCACATTTGTACAAGCGTCAGTTAGCTGAGCTTGCAGTCAGCTTTGAACATGACACCTATCAGCTTGCAGTCTCCCCAAAGGTGAATCCACTAGTGATGTCGCATTTAGAGAAAGATCTTGTTGTTAAGTTGTCCACTATAGTAACGCTATTGACATTGTCTGTCCTTCTTTAATTTTTCAGCTTGAAAGAAGAAAAGTGAAGGGCCTCAAAATTCACAGCTTCATCCATTTGACCATTTAGTAGCGAAAACATTTATGGAAAATAAACTGTGCTTAATTGTCTTGTTCATCTACATTACATTTATTTATTTATTTTTAACTCTTCAAGGTAAAAGTTTTACTTATTTCCAGCATTTGGATTCAGTGCTCACAATGCAGTGCCTTCTTCCATTCCTCAGGAGTGCATCCAGGAAATGCACTTCATTCTAATTCCCCGAGTTTCTAGTAGCCTTTTGAGATATTCTGTCGCAAGAGGAATGCATTACTGCCTTGGATTATTAAGGGTTTTTAGGAAGCATCCTACGTGCCTACTGAACTCTATGTACACACTTTTATCCATCTTCCTTCATTAATCACAGTCTGTTGTACAGGTGCTGTATCTGCAACTCATCTTATTCTGATGTTCTCTATGATGAAACTCAATAAAGATGTTAAAACTACATACATCTACTAAAAGCCAAAATAAAATATTTAGATGGGGAACATAAATCAGTATTTTAGAAAAGGCTGGTAAGCCTGCTTCACTACTGGGCTAGCATCCTGAAGTTAGATTGTTCTTCCTGGCTGAGTCAATAAAAATGTTTATCCATGTCTTCAGTGCACAGAGAGCTGCAAGAAATGTTTGTAGTAGTGGTAGGTTGGGCTGCAAAGCCAAGATCATTGCCTGCACTAATGTTGATCCAATCACTCATACTCCAAGTCAGGTTGACCACAACCATCACAGTGATTTAAACATGCTAATCTTTTGCTAAAATAAATTTAAATTTCATTCTTTTTTTGTTTGTTTGTTACTCCCTCAAACACAAAGATGAGGTGCTACCTTAAGGAGGCAAAAGGATAAAATATTCCTGTAATCACATTGTCAGAGAATCTCAAAATGTTTGGGTTGACAGGACCTTAAAGATCATCTACTTCCAACCCTACTACCATGGGCAGGGACAGATTGCTCAAAGTCCCATCCAGTCTGGCCTTGAACACTTCCAAGGATGAGGCATCCGGAAGTTCTCTGGGCCCATTGGTTCGTCAACCTCACAATAAAGAACTTCTTCCTTACATCTAATCTAAATCTACCCTCTTTCTGTTTAAAGAGATTATCCCTTATTCTGTCACTACGTGGCCTTATAACAAGTTCTCCAAGTTTCTTATGGCACTGGAGGCTATAATAAGATCTCACTGAAGTCTTCTCCAGGCTGAACAGCCCTAAGTCTCTCAGCCAGTCTGTTTTCATAAGAGAGATGCTCCTTCTTTTTCTGATAATGTTTGTGATTTTCATTTAATTCACCCCGATAGGTCCATATCTTTCTTATGTTGTGGATCCCAGAGCTGAACATAGTTACTCCAGGTAAGGTCTCACCAGAGTGGAATAGATGTGGTGAAACACCTCCCTTAGTGTACTGGAAACAGGCAGCATTCAGATCAGTGGGCCAAAAGTTTTATTTGATGTATAATAGCAGTACATTCTTGTCTTTTACATTCATGGAAAATAAAGACACTGTATTTTTAATACAATTTTCAAAATTATTTGCATTGGCTTAATTTTGGTGAGTGCCCCTGAAAATCTGCCCCATGTGCCCTGTGTAGGACACTCTCCACTACATCAGTCAGACAAACCACTGCCTGCTCTTCATTTGAACCTGTATAAAAGACTCTGTAAACCCTACAAAGAGGGAGTTTTTATTCTCTAGTTCTTGTTTTCTGTGTCAGTTCTTGATGCATTAAGTAGTAAAACAATTTGTAGCATGCTGTTAGCACAAAAGAATGAAAAATAATACCAAAAATAAAACATGAAACTGCAAAGAATGCATCTATTTTTACACATTGTGTTCTGTCTGAAGGAAATTTCAGAAGCTTCAGCAAAAGAACCCAAACCACTTTCAGGGTATCAAATCACTATAGGGATGACTTTCTCTTGGTTATGCAAATATTATTGTTCTTCTTGAGAGTTTGAGGAAAGGAGGAAAACAAAGGCGGGGGGGGGGGGTCTTATTAATGTCTATAAATATCTGAGGGATGGGTGTCAGGATGAAGGTGACAGTCATTTTTTCAGTGGTGCCCAGTGATAAGACAAGGAGCAACAGGTATAAGCTGGTAAACAGGAGATACCACCTCAGCATGAGGAGAAATCTCTTACAGTGGTCACAAAGTACTGGAGCAGGCTGCCCAGATCGATTGTAGAGTCTACTTCTCTGGAGCCTTTCAAAACCTGCCTGGATGTGTTCCTGTGTGGCCTGCCTCAGGTGGTCCTGCTTTGGCAGAGGGGTTGGACAAGATGATCTCTGGAGGTCCCTTCCAACCCCTGACATCCTGTGATTGTGTGAGTCTGTAATGGTAGATGTTCTGACCTTTTTATGGTCATTTACAATTGTTCAGGGTGGTACCTCTTATGTAGGATAACTGTCTGCTGTTTTGTTCACATATTCATAAATTCTTCTCATTTGTGAGAGTCACTGAACAGAGCACGTGAATTGTTTTACCCAGTAGGTGGTGGAGCAATAATGAAGCACTGTGATTAAGTAGTGTTGGAACATCTTATCTTCCACACTGAGTGGGAGGCACCATTAGTAGTAAAAGTAATTACCTGTGTAGAACATGCTGATTGCACGAAGTATCTACTCCATGACACAAAGAATATCTTCTCAACTTTAGGGGCTTTAAGAGGTCTGCATTTGCTGCTAATTTTACATTTTAAGCAACAGTGCATAATTCCTTTTGATTTTTCTTTGGTGTCAAGATTACAAATAAACTTTGCAAGAGCTTTTTCTCCTCATCAAAATTCTGTCCTTGTCATCGGTAGCTGCAAAAAGATCAAAATATCACACAAGAGAAGTGGAAGTGCAAAAACAGGGTATGTTCCCAGTGTGACATCTCAACTTGCTCGCAGCTTGAGGGGTGTCCTGCAGGATGAGACTGTGGTGCCCTGATCTGCCCAGCAAAGTGTTACTCTACAGAAGTGATGCAGATAAACAGGACACCAACACTGAGCATCTAGAATAGGTCTCAGCTTACAAAATTCTCCTTTAATGGGGGATATGTGAGAAGCTGTTAGATTTGGTGGCATCAGCCTCTTGCAGGGTTATTCTCAAAGAAGCCAATCTGTAGTATAATATACTCTTGTCTTAAGGTCTGCATTTCATAAGCATTCATCCATCTGCCTGACAGTTTCCAGTAACTTGAGGAATAAAATATTAAGATATGATGGAAATAACAATTTCTTTCTATCATATAAAAAATGGGGTTGTTTTTTATTTCACCTGTGGATGAACCTCTGATAGGTTTTGTATCTCATGTGGCTGTGAAATTAAACCTAGTGCTCATCTCCACACTTCTAAACCATTTTAGCTACTTTTAAAAACTTATTAAAAGTCCTGGGACTCAAAGGGGCCCACGACTTTTAGGATAAAAAAGAAACTTAAGAGCGTTTATGGTTTGTTTTAGGTCTGATGCAAAGCCTGTTGGAATCACAACAAAGAGATTCTCACTGATTTTTAAGATTAATATCCGGGATTTGAATGTAATGTCTAACATAAATGCAATGGTGCTACACTTCTGAAAAGTACCTGAGCACACTTGTAATACTGTTAGATGACAGCATCGGGCAACATTTGTAGACAAGGAGAGTCAATTAAGATAATTGACAGCAGAGGAAGTAAAGCCTGGAGAAGGGGCTGTATTTTCTCTGTTCTCTATATTATTTTATACAGGCATTTCCTTTGGTTATTTTGGAAGGATATGAGGTCATAGTAATTGGAGACAGACAGAAACTTTAATGAAGGTGACAAATTGTCACCGCATTGATTGCTTATTTCTCTATCATCTATGATTGCTTCCACCTCTAAAAAACAGCAACATTTGTTTAAGGAATGTTTTGGGTTTAGTCACTGTCTGTAACTTCAGATGTTTTTCAGAAGCTTTTGCAAGTTTTTCCTGCTACCTTTGCAGTTTGTAAATGGTGTTTCTAATTTAGCTTTTTCTTTTTCTTTCTTTCTTTTTAAAATTATTTTTGTAAGTGTCCTGAAGGAACTTCTTTGTGTTTGTTTTTTTTTTTTGTTCTGTTTTGCTGTTTTAAAATCTCTGCACCAACTTCATGGTTTTTTGTTTTTTTCAGCATTTTCTTTTTCTTGTATTCTTCAGTCAATCTGTGATACGTTTTATTTATGTTATATGCCAATAGAGTCCTGGATAAACTATCTCTGACCATGACTGAAAGTGTGAGGAGTGAGAAAATACTAAGCTGCTGGAGCCCCAACAGTAGAAATACATTTTAAATAATCTTACAAAAAAATAGGTAGTTATTTTATGACTAAAGTAAGGCCAGATAATGATTAGCACCAAGTAACATATGGCATTTTCTTCTTTGCAGAAGCAAAGGCAACATTTTTCTTCAGTATTAGTTTACGTGGACTTGGTTTAGCTTAATTAAAGCTAAATGAAAAGTCAAAAATAATATTATTTTAAATGGGTACCATCCACCCAGTTTTGTGCAGAGATGTTCAGCTGCATGTTTTGTGTGGTTCCAGTTTGCAAACAGAAGCTTGGTTTCAGATTGGACCTGAGTTAATTTTATTTGTGCTGGGTTTAAGTTAAGCAAAATATCTGAAAAATATTTCAGCAAAACAGCCTGGAATTTCAGTGAGACCAAAATCAGGCACATTTTGCATGGCAGATTATATTGCTGTAATTATGAAGAGCAATTTAATGATTAGGGGGAAAAATATTGTGAATATCTGTTGTTCATGGCTGGTGTTTACAGAGACTAAGTGCCTTCAAGGACACCAAGCAGACAATTTTTATCCCTTAGTGTGGCATGAAAGCAGTGAACAGAGATTTTACTCATAGTAAGAATATAAGCAGCATAAAAATTTGCACAGTGTTTAGCATTCTTTGCCTGTGCTCTACTAAAATTCAGAAACTCTCCTATTTCACATGATACCTTTTAGTATCACTCAGGGATATGCTTGAGAGTCCAGTGTACATCCTTATGCTTTAAACCACAATAATATTAAAATACCAAATTAGCTGTGCTCCTTAAAGTAAGATTCCAGAATATTTGTATCTCCAGTTGTAAATGAGAACACCTTTATCTTGCAATCAGGTAGTAGCTGAGTCATTATTAGTGGCAAACTTTTATATTGTGCTGGGATTCCATTGTGCTTCAAAGAGCATAATCATTGGAAAAGGCAATTGCTGATCTGACTTTCTGATTAAACCAGTAAATTACACTGGTGCACTCTACCCAATACAATTTTAGCTCTGCTGAAATGCGCCCCATAATTTGAATGCAGGAAAACAGGCAAAGTTTTCACAAATATGATGGGGGATGCTAGATTCAGAATTTCTTTTAAAATCATCTAAAGTAATGATTGTGAAACTTAACTACAGCAGAAAGTAGTGAAATATGTGCCCTACACATATCAAATCCAAAATAGAGACTGATGGTCTTAGAAGATATTATGCATGTAGAGATCATGTGTACAAGTAATCAGACAGTTTTATTCAGAAATTATTTAGATGAAAGAAATCTAAAATCTGAGAAGGCTTCTGGAGCAAAGCAGACATGCATGTGCCTAGTTAGCACCAACAAAAACATTGCAGTTCTTGCTTTAAGAAGAGAATTCAAAATCTGAGTCTTGATTCATATCCATTGCTTAGACAGAGAAATGTAACTCCAAGCAAAAACTTACACAGGAGGGAGAGAAAAATGAAATGTGATGTTTTGGTCCAAGTGAGTTTGTTTAAGAAAGAAAAATTGAAAAAGCATTTTTGGCAGTTAAAGTGTTATGTGGGTTTATAGTCCTTTTTGGAATATGCAAGTATGTCACAATCAATACTGTTCTTGATAAAACTGAACTACAGACAGCCTTCTTAAAAAAGAAGCAGAGTCTGATCTCTGGAACAAGTAATGAGATCTGCAGAGTTAGAAATCATAATGTGTGATGGCAAAAAGATGCACATACCTGATGTTAGTTAGTTAGGGAAAATATTGGACAGAAATTGTTAGCATGATGAGTAATTAAATTATTTTAAATGGCATTTGAACACGAAGGGAACAGAAACTTGATTAAGGAAATAATTTCAGATACTATTTTAAGTCTTTCTAAGTCCAAAAATTCCTAGAATCAATCAGCCACAAACTGCTGCATCTATAAGGAGACACTGTGGTCAAGGGACTAGCATGCAGATGATCTCATTCCAGCTCCTGGCTTTTCCATGGCTTTTGGCACCTCATCGAGGGCCAGTCTCCAAGGTTTTTATTCACACTGAGTAATCCAGCTGAATCTGATTGTAGCCTAATGCACTTTTCCACATGATCAATGGCCTTTTGATCAGATTAATGTGCTTTCCCTAGAGTGGACTAAAGGTGTTTCCACCCTGTTCTGCTTTGGTGTCTTCCTTTGTAAACTACTGGGGATAAATGCTGTGAAGCTATGTTTGTAGAGTATTTGGGGACACAAAGTGGAGGGAAGGAGAAGAGGAGGCCAAATGACTTTCACAGCTTTCTTTAAAGCTTGTGGTAACTAAGGCTGGTTTCTAACATTCCCTGAGCAGGGCATTCAGGAAGAGAACAGTACTTGCCAGGCAGGGCACCTCTTTGTCAGGGACCCACCTGCAGTCTCTCAAAGCTATTTAGGCACAGACTTAAGTGGGAAGTACTTAAATTTGGACAGCTGCACCGTCATGAAAGAAACCTGTCCCAAACAAAGTCACCTCTAGTCCAAACCTTCACCTCCCTACTGAATCATCCCTGGATTTTCACAGGAGCTGCCCCTGTTAGTCGAGTAACAGCAGAGAGGATGCACCCGTGAAAACAACGAGGTGTTTAGGGAGGAAGGGGAGAACTTCTGGGCAGAACTGTGGCCAGCTTGCTGAATTTAACGCCCCATCTCTTACATGGTGTTAATATGGAGATCAGAGTCAATAAAACACATGGAAGCAAACTGTATGATTCCAATTTACATTAAGGAACTTAAAAGTTGTGAAATATGTGAAGAACAAACTGTTGTGAGAAAATAAGTGCCAGCCTTCCTGCAAATTTTATATCTGATTCTGCAAGCATGGGAAGTCTTCAGCACTGTTCCTGACTTGGCTGCCAGTTTATGTGGGAGGGGAAACAGCCATTTTGCTCGAGGGAAATATTTTTTTTTAAAGTTCCATGATGAGAAGGGGGTTTTGTTTGTTTGTTTGTTTTTGTTTTCTTGCATGAAACAAGTTTTGCACTTTAAAATAATGGCCCAGAGGCTCAATTCTGCCTCCATTTGTTTCAGCTGCAATGTTATATGTGTGCTTCTGTGTTGAGATTTTGGCAACTTAACTTTGTCTGCGTATAGACATACACATTGTCTCTCTGTGCGTGTATAAATGCACACACACACAAGTTTAAGCTTTCATCTGGACTGCATTTTTGACTAAAGTGTATTTCAGACAATGCATTGTTCCAATTTTAAGGATTGCAACGATAAAGCACAAACCCCACAAATTACAATGGATAGGCATAAATGCCAAGCCCTATCCCAGTCCCCTCCTCTCATAAAGTGGCAGGGGCAGATTTTTTAAAACACAACTGGCCTTGCAGCATTTGCCACAGAGGGGGCTCGGGAGTGAGTGGTTTTCAGACAGAGTTAGACAGCAATTGCGAACCAAAATGAAGTGGGAAGTTCTTCAGATGTACTTTACTGGAGTCCCACCTCCTGGGAACAGGAGGAGTTTGGGAGTTGCTTCTGAAAATCTGCCTTTTTTTACGTAGGTGTTGGATTGGAAGCTGAAGCTTTGAAAATCTGGCCTCGGAGGCCTATTTTTAAAATATGGTTTCTGCTTTTTCAGACACAATTTTGTGATCCCAGCTAATTAGGAGAACAGCCATGTGGTTAGACATCTGAGTGCTAGTCTTATTGCTTGTAACAATGACCATGTTAGAAAATCTGGTCCGATGTGGTTTTGTTGTTATTTTGTTTTCTTCCTTTCAGAATAGACTGGAATTTAGTTTTCAGGCTGTGTTGGACTCCATTTCTGATGTTATAACAAATAAAGTTGCTATTCAGTGAGACTGCTGCTGATGGCCTCGAATAAAATTGCAATTGAAGTGACATCTTTTATTTCCCAATGTCAGTTTCTCCCTTCCTTCTGCATGTGCTTTCAGACCACTGTTGCAGGAGAACTGCTGCGTGACCCTTCTTTGTTTTACCATTCTGTCATCTAAAATCATAAATACAAAACCCTTTAAGTATCAATTGAAATTGAAATTTAAATTTCAATAGAATTGTTGGTCAACTCTCCGGATGGAAAACTTACTTTCAATTGAGTGTATCATACTAATAAAATTTTACATTTATATTACAAGTAGACTTAGAGAGACCTCAAATAGGAGAGTGATATTAAGTACGTTATGAGAAATTATGTCCTCAGTTGACCTCTTTGGAACAGGAAAGGAGTTATCAAGGGCCAAATTTAATTCTGTTTTGTAGAATTTGGCTGGTAATTTGAAGGAGAAATTACTCCATCTAACTATCTGATATTGCATCACGTACTACAGAGCCTGGTTGCCAAACACAGATGCATCTGATACATGTGTGTATGTTTTGTAGCAGTTAGTCAGAGAGCTAGAGCCAACACTGCATTCAGGAAAGAGAGCATAGACATGAATTATCTCCAAAGGTAGCTGCAAAACTTTTATGTCAAAATTATTAAGGAAATACTACAGATTTTCCATGATGCTGGTTTCTCAAAGAAAGCCACCGATGATAAGCACAGAGCAATTACAGGGTTTTTTTTTTACTCAGCTCTTAGTAATTGTCAGTGATCTCCCAGGACATTAGAGTCTGAACATGTTTATGTCACAAGCCTACTTATCCCCCAGGTACAGCTGTAAAAACAAAACAGCCCAAGAGGTTTGTATCAGAATAACATTCCCTAGTAGGTGGTAGGTCTTCTACTTCAACAGCTGATTTTATATTACCCTGTTATTATTTCTGCACTACACCCTTGCTAAAAACATCAAGAACAGTTCCTCTGTACCATCACTGTGCTGCAATTTCCTCTCTATCGTAGTCATTACTTGTGATATAACAGCGATCAGTCAGGATTAAGACCTCATTGTGCTAGGCACAGTATAAATACATAACAAGATACAGTCTCTGTCACTAAGAGTTTACAGATTGTCACCAGCCCTGAACAGGAGCAGATTCCTCACTCGAGTCAAAGGCACTCTGTGTGGGCATAACAGCCTGTCTTCATTTTGAATAATGCAGGATAGCAAGAAGCAGAAAGAGAGACTAACTAATGACTGAAGGCAAGAAACAGCAATGGGCAGATGTGGTGTGGTTTTGGGAGCTGACACAGCCATTCCTGAGTGATTACCTGGTGATTTCAGTGTAGGAGAACCCCAAACTGAGTAATCCTGCATTCAGAGTGGGTGGCATCAGTTTACATGAATGCAGTATAACATAGGAGAGCTCATCGTGGCCTGTTATTGACTTCTGTTTCTTTTGAGTGGCAGCTCATCCTGGAAATCCTCATCAAATGGCCATGAGGAGAATAGGAGGGTTTCTGTGAATGTGTCTGTGGGGAGAATGGAGAAGAGAAACAAATCCTTGTCAGGGCTGTTGGGAGATAGATGTGGAGGCTACTGTTGCTGCTGATTTCTGTTTGAGGTAATTCCTGTTTAGGATATTGCTAATATCCTGTTTAGTGGGAATAGAGTTAGTTTACTGAAGGTCTGTATTGCTAAAAGCATTTAATGCTGGAGAAATTGAATTTTCACTTGGTTACATATACCCTTGTTTTGACACATTTAGCAATCTTCCAATTTTTACTAAAATCATTATAAATATTTTTCTTTATTATGTGCTGGAGAGTCAAGGGTCTGATTCACAGCACTTCAGAGTAAATGGGAGACTTGGTTTGTACTGTGGTCCTCATTTAGGGTTAATGATGAGTGTAGGCCATCTGCATTCATCTGTGTTCCTTGTTGTCCCTTCACACTGACAAGGCAAAAACTGTTCACACCCTTTCCAGCACATGCTTCCTCTGACTGTGTGGTGTTTAATTCCAGGGATTCCACTGCAGTTGCCTTTTCTATAAGAAAGCACCAAATAGTGAAACAAGCAGATGTCTCCTAGCCCATATCTAGAGTCACTATAACAATTCTTGCCATGTTCACCTGCCTGGACCCATTCATCTCAATGCCAAAACTCCAGTTTTGCAAGCAGCCATGCTGATTACCTGGCTTGAACATCTGTATCAAAAATGTCAGGAAAACAGGTGTCAATTTTTTTTTTCAGAAAACAAACATCCAGTCCCCTGTGGCTTCCCCAGACTTCCTGATGCAGAGCCGACCTACAGTGCTCTGCATCTTTGCTTTCTGTAATATGGAAGTGGGTGCCTGCTGGAAATCTGAATATTAAGCAATAAGAGAGAGCAAGAGGGGCAACTGGTCAGATATTCTTCCTCAGCTTTCCACTGGGAACACTTCAGGATGGAAGTTTGTAAGGGGTGTATTCTTTTTTTTCTTGCCTTTTCTTTTACTGTGGTGGCATTGACCTATATTAACTGAAATCAAAGGCCTTTGTAAGTAGGCAGTGAATACACAGGTAGTGAACCAGGCACTCCCTATCATTAAAAAAAAAAAAAAATGAGTGAACTGGAAAGACTAAAAAAAAATTAGGATAATACCCATTTTGCAGACGAAGGATTTAAGATGAGACTGAGCAACTTGCTTAAAGTTTCACAGAGAATAAATATATCATGCCAGGACAGAGATAAGAATTACGCTGCTTCTGCCCACGGTATTACATCTCTAAGGCATGTTTTTCCCCAGCATTTTGCCTTATACCAAACCTCCCTCTTTTTCTAGCAACAGAGTCCTGTCTATGTGCTTGAGATTCCAGCATGTTATAGATGTCTTTTCTCACAACTCGGGATCATGTCTGAAATAAAAAATGAAGCCTTCAAGATTAAATCCAGCACAGGATTTAGGTACTTAAAGTAGGATTTAAGCAGTATTTTGATACTTAAATGCAAAGTTGAGACCAGTGAGATTCTGCCAAGATAGTGCATTATCCGTGGAAGTGCCTGCACTCATTTGGTTACTCAGTTTATGATTTGAAAATGTCTTAGGAGGCTGATTTTTTTTTTTTCTTTTTTAACTCAGTTAGTGAATATTTTGCTGGATGGGACTGAATATTTCTGTCTGAGCTACCTTCATAACCATGGATATGTTATGTGGGCCTTTGGTCAGTATTCCCAGGGCATGCTCCTGATGCATCTGGGCTCATAACAAAATCCATCAGAGTGACCACTTTCCTTTAAGACTGGGTAGCCATAAGAAATGGTTATCATACTCTTTTATTCCCATCCAGGGTCCAGGATATCAAAATTCCAGTGTTACAAACCCGTGTTTTTGGCTTTTGAGAATGGCATCCTAACCAGCAGACTTTCAGCCTGTTGCAGGCTTGGGAGAAAGTCCTGTCTACCAGCTGAAGCTAATGCAGCTAGGGAGAAAACATTTAGATTAATTGATGCAGCAGAAGAATGAGAAATAACACTAAAATAGGAAAATGCTTTCATCACCTACTGGTGACAGTTTACTGATGAGGATGAATAATGAGTGTTGACCTGGCTCCCAGGACTGTTCCTAAATTCTATCTTGTGACTTCAAAAAAAGAGCCTGGAAAGTTCTGAGAGCAGAGACCAGATGCAGGACTGTTCCCCTTCTGTGTCCCTCAGGCCCAATTAATTTTGCATTATTCTTTGTGCAGCAAAAGTGCTTTTGAAGGAAAGCCTTGACTTGTTCAAACCCAAAGCACCTGACAGAGTTGTTCGGGGTACCCATAGTAGGTGAGAGTTAATTCCCCAAGGAGGAGGAAGAAGTGAACAGGCTTGAGTCTCCCCTGTCCTAAGTGAATGTGCTCAGTGCCACTAGCTGCAATTTTAAGGGAACTGAGAATTTTCTCTGAAAGAGACAAAGCAGCTTCCAGATTGGATGCTGGCTGGGAGTGAGACACCACTCTGCAGTACAAAGTGGGGTGCCTCAAAGGTAAAACTAGATAGTCAGCTGTGGCCTGGGCCCTTTTCAAGGGGTCACTGTAGGCAGCTGCTTGCTCTGACTCCAGCCTGCCTTGGGGCAGCATGCCTTGGCTGATTTGGACCACGTTCTGATAGACTCTCCTCGCTTGGTGTATGGAGGGCCTCAGCTCCACTCGCAGATGTCTAGATCCTGCTTCAGGAGCAGGCTGGGTCCTCCATCAAAGCAGGCTGCTGGCATCTCCGTCTGTAGGCTAGGAGGTGTCAGAGAGTTGTAGTTAGAGGAGTGGAAGCAGAGGTATGTCTCTCTTCCTGCCTTGTTTTCAGTACTTTGACGTAATGTGAAGCATTTTGCCAGTTGCGGTTTTCTGAGAACAGATTGGTAAACTCTGACTTGTTGCATCAGCCTGACAGCTGACTTCCCACACAGCTCAGAGTCTGCAGTGCTCCACTGGGGCCAAAGCTGAGCCGTGATTCATCTGCTCAAACAGGTCCAGCACACCAACAGTCTATTAGTTGTTGTAATAATGCTGAGGGTGGGTGGGAGGTAGCTTAATGCCCTTTGGACTCACTTTAAAATATCTCTTTGTCCTCTCTGTTGCTGGGAAGTCAAAAGAATATGCTTTGTTTGAATTTTTCCAGGAAAAAAAAAAGTTTCAGAATACCAAAGCTTCGAATAGAAGCTGATGGCTCCAGTCTGGGCACAGACAATTGAGTTTGAGGGAATTTATAGCAAGCCTACCCTTAATGTGTCCCAAGAATGACTTGATTTGCTTTTTCTATTCCCTAGTAGAAGAAACTGTGGGGATACAAATTTAATACGGTCTAGGAGCTTGTGTTACAGTTTACTGTGTCCTTGGACAGCTGTAAATCCTCCTCTGATGTATTTGCTTAATATTTAGGCTTAACATGTTTTAACCACAAATCAGGCTACAATAATGAACCTGGAATCCGTTCAACCCTTATCCCAGAGTCCCCACAAACAGCTTGAGTCCCAGAGGTGAAATGATGGTGATCTACCTGTAAATATCCTGAATCCCTCCTCATTTTGTTACATATGCTGAGAATAACAAGGTGCAATAAATCATGAGCCTGATCCTCAGCTAAGACAAAGATTTACATTCTCCTGTGCTGATTTACACCAGTGAAGGAGCTGATTCCACTGTGAACAAATACACTGTTTTAATCTACCAATCGATCCACAGCTCAGCTAATGAAACTTTGCAGCCCTTAAAATGTCCTGGCTCCAACTTGAATGTCTCCTGCATCTGGGTTTTCTCTCATCAGCACTTTAGAGCTGGTACTGCATTAAAAACTGCACACACGACTACAGTTAAGCTTTTCAATAATGAAGTCACTTTATTTATTGAGAAATTTCATCACAGGATACATGATTCTTGGCAGGGCAACTCCTGAGCAGGAAGCCTGCAGTTACAAAGGTATGCATAAAAGTGTATAAGGGCATATTGTTTGCTTTCCTTTTATTACAGGAAGGATATGGTTTGCTTGTGTTTTTGATGAGTTTTATTTCATTGTACACTGGGATTTTCCTAGACTTTAAGTTAAAACTTGACAAATATTTTCAGGCCTCCTGTTGCGTAGATGTAGGGAGCAACTTGCTCTCTGTTTTGCACTGGTGCTTTGCAGACCCTTCACAAAGGTCTGCGCTCCATGGGCATACCTCCCTGAGCAGCAGAGCTGACAGAGACACTGGGTAGGAAGGAAGATACCAGATAATTGCTGGGGTTAATAGAAAATGGTCTGAGATGTATGTATGAAGGATTCTGATGGATTGATATTATTCCTTTTTAAATTTTAGTCTATAATCTTAAGGTTATATTCAAACAAACAAACAAACCCCAACAACAACCAAAAAAAGCCCCACAGAACAAAACAAACAACCCCCCCACCAAACAATAAACCAACAAAACCCAAAAACCCTACAAATAAATCCAGTGACAACATGAACTAGCTAAAGACATTGGTGATTTCTGCTTCCTATGGCTATTTAATTGCCTAATTACAGTAATTTTGAACTGATTGCATGTTCTTTTAATTTATTACACAGCATTTGGCTGTACGGAGGGACCTAATGCAGGGTATTTTATACAACGGAGATTAAGCCTTCCCAAAAACAAATGTTCAGTCCTTTCTAATTTAAGACCTCTCTGCTTAGATGTCAGAAACAGACTTCAGGAGAAAGCTTGCTATATCTGACAGGTAGAAAACTGAAGATTTTGAGTAAAAGGAAGTTTGTAAGCCTCTTGTTGGGCTGAGAACTTTTCCAAGCCCTGGCTAAATAGCACAGCCATTGTCTTTGGCTGACTCCCAAGCTCCTGGGTTAGGAACTGTGATAGTGTCTTACTCTAGAGAGTGCCAATCCTCCTTGCCAGCTCTCTGTATCTAATCCAGTCTGTGACAAAGTCAAGAAATATAGAAATGTGATTTAAAAGAAGGAAGATGGCTGAATTTGAACCCTGAGAAACATTTATTCTAGCTCCACTCTGAACTGGGGGTCAAGGCTCCATGTAGTTGTTTTAGGCAATCCAGCTCATCCCTTGTTCTTTCTATGGTTGTTTCTCTGGGGTGCTGTTAAAAGCCATATTCCTCCTTCTAAAGTGTCATTTACAAGTATAAGTACTGACCTTTTCAGTGGCCTTCTTAATTGCTTTCTACTGAATCATTTTCATTATCCACTGTTACATGATACAAAAATGGAACCTAAATGTTTGTCATCGGTTTTCTTTTAGGACATAAAGCTTCAGATAGTTTTAGCATTGACTTCTCTGCATTATGGATCTTGCTATTTTGGGCCATCAAGGCAAACCACTTGTACTGTAACAGGGAAACAAAACTCTTCTTATAAGCATTGTGTATTCTGAGAAAAATGCTGCTATCAATCCAAAATACAATTAAAATTACTTTACCAGGTTATATCAGGTTGTGAAAACAATATCAGTAGAGGAAAAGAAAAATAAATAAGTCTGCTGTGTTTTGCTAGTTCTCTGGTTCTGGGCATTTAGTCTGCCTGGATTGATGGGGGAATGCTACAGTTTGTTATCAGTGGTTTCACTGATGCTTGTGAATGGTGCCTCTTATTGCTAGACTAGCACTTAAGATGATTCAAATGCAATCTCAGGGGGGTAAAATGTACACAAAATAACTGCTGTAAACAAGGCAGCCAATACCAAGAGTTACAATTCAGAAAGTTGACTCCACAAATATTTTCCAGGTGTTAAAGTGCTTATTTTGACTGCATAGTTACCGCAAACTTTTCAGACAAATCCTGCAGAGTCTCTCAGATGCAGGAGGAAAGCTGCGATGAGGCATGTGATCGTTGCTGCAGAATTTGTGGCAGATGTCTGTAATGTTGTTTTTCAAGATGCATATTGCTGTGGCTCCTGGGGCTCCACTGCTGCTGAGGGCTGTGCTGAGCTGGGCACTGTACAAACATGAACAAAACCAATGCTCATGTCTCACCACGTTTACAACCAAATAGGCAGCAGTTATTGAACTCTGCAAACACCAGTACAACATTAATTTCACTTACAAATATTCCAGCTGTTAATGTCACACAAATGCTTGCTTAGTCCTTTCTCTCAAGATGAGTTCTGCCTGAAATGGTTCTGCTAAAAGGAGCACAAAAGTCTTTTTGCTCCAATAAATTAGCTATAATGGGGGCTGATTCCAAAAAGCTTTGCACAACAAAGAGATATGCTTCATTGAGGAAACTACTTTTCCACCAAGAAATGCTAGCAGAATTGGGCCCAATGATAGCAATAAAAATTGTTTCTGCAAAATTATTTTAAGAGTATTTACACTGTTTAAGAAAGAGACTCTGTAGATAGTGACCTTTGAGTTTTGATTTTAGAAGTTATGTGACTAATCCCATTTTTACAGATGGCTTTTTTTTTTCCCTATATTCATCACAAACTTCAAGAGAATGCTTGTACAAGACAGGATTTAGCCTAAGCTTCCCAAAGTTTCAGCTTTGGCCTTATACCAGTAAATTATATAAAGCAAATTGATTTCATAAGCTTAAGCTGTTGTGTTCCTGAAAACTTTAAGGAACTTCCGTTTTGTTGTCTCTCCCCAACAATGATGAAGCTTTCCTGCTCAGAAAGGCTGAAATGCTGGAAGTTAATTCAAAGACCCACAAGAACCAACAACAGCAACAAAATCTTGAAACTTCATTATCCTGACAGGGACCTTCTGAAGTGCAAAAGACCAGTCCTGCTTTGGAACCCATCTGGACCATGATTAGGGGAACTCTTCTGTAGTGCCATATTTACTAGCCTAAAGCATGTGTTGTTAATTCAGTGTGTCTTAAGTCACAACCTCACATCTATAAAGTTTAAGCTCAGCAGGAAAGCATGAAAAAGTTCTCTTATATTAATCAGCAGTGCCAGAAATAAACCTGGATATCAGGAATTTAAACCTCATACTGCTCAGATGAATGCTGCAGCCTACAATATCCAGCAAGGCTGTATATTTCCTCTCTGTGAAGGTTGGGTGTTAAAAAGAAAAAAAAAATAAAAGAAGAAAAAGAGTAAAGAAATTAATTTACTTAAAACACTTTTTCCTTGTAAGAATGCTATGTAAAATGTACATAAAAAGGTATTTTTCTTCCACAATTTAGGCAAACAGAATTTTTAGTTAGATATTATCACCTGGGGAGAGCCCTGGGGAGAGTAATTGAGTCTGGAGAGGGGTTTTGTACATTTCTGATTAATATTTACAAAAGGCTTTGTGTATTTTTCCTCTAACACTAATGAGGCAGCAGATCAAGTTTAACAAAAAGGACACTGTAGATTGAAATATGGTATTGTGCCCATCAAAGTCTGCCTCCTCTCTGCTTGGCTTATGATGAATACCGTTCTTTAATAGCGGGCTGGTGTTCGTGAAAAACTTATTACAGAGACTAAGAGAGAAGCCAAGAATGAAGGAATGCCTGACTGGCAGCAATCAATCACTCCCTTTTAAAGATGAACTGATCCTTCTTTTTTTAAAGTAACACTTCATAAAAAGGTCTCAAACATAAATATGCAAAGCATTAGAGCAATTACATTCTGCGTGATCTCTGCAGTATTTCTGGTGCACGGCTTGACTTTAGTGTGGTGTATATAATGAATGCAGTAAAATGGCAAATTTCTCTAAAAGAAGACTGATATTTAGAGGAAAGTTCTTGCTGAAGAGTGTTAATTATCTGGAGCAGTAAAGTGAGATTATTTAGATTACTTTTAACAACATGTCTCTGTATAGGCTTTATTTTATTGAAGATATTTTTCTCTTTTTTGATAGATGAATTTGGTATANACCAAAAGTGAACAAGGGGCTAACATACTTAATAGCCATCACAACGGTGTTCATCTTTACATAGCTGATTTGCATATGCACTTTCTGCAACTGTGCCTGCAATCACAATCATTTTCCATGCAAATTAAGCGTGCAAACAGATACAGCTTTAAAAGAACCTGAATTCTCTATTGATCTTTAACATACATTTCTTTGATTGTTACTACCCAGCTCCCAAGCTGCAGACCCTTACTCAATGTTGAACAGCCAAATCCCCAGAACACAAGGTACCACTTTTAATGCAATATGGGAGGGTTGGAAACAGAAACTGATGTGGAAGAAAATATTTTTTTTTCCAGGCACCACAAAAACTTTGCTCTACATAGCAAAAGCACAGAGTTAATTTAAGAGGTGCAGCCCAGATATTGCATCCAGGTACCAGGAATTTTTAACGACTTGTTATTTTTATCCCATTTAGAGAATACACTTTTCTGTTCCTTTTTAAATAAAATGCTAAGAATGGCTGGACAGTTGCTGTCAGATGTAATGGACGGTAAACCATAAAATGTTAATGAACTAGTAACTATGGAATCTAATATTAGATGCAAAGAGTGTTGTTTAATATGGCACCGTTGAGAAGCATGAGCATCGAAACAGCAAAATGTCAGTAGTGAAATACCTGGTGGGTATTTGAGTCCTCTGGTGGGTTTAGACTCTGTGTAAACACTGTCAGGAGAGGAGAATCAGCTCGGGTTTGTGGAGTTCAGTGAAAGTCAGAAATATTTTCTTCCTTTCAGAATAGGAAAATGACATTTGGTGAAAACGGAGGTTCTTTCCCCTAGCAGAGACAGTGTGGGTTACTCATAAAAGCATAATGGCTTTCATTCAGAGGTGCCATATGGCTGCTTATAAGATTTCTGCACAGCACTTGCTGTAGCAGTAACTAAACAAATGGCACTATAGTACAATATAATACCTGTCAAGAGCAGTGATAAAGAATGTTTTATTTCTCTGCTCTCTGTCCTCTTTTCTCCCTTCCTCCTTGGAAGCAGCTGCCTGTGTGAGGCAGCACCCACTAGATGGTACTGCCAGGCTTCTCCCAGCTGTCGCTTCTCTTCAGCCTCCCCGGCCTGGCAGGCACCGTGAAAAGCCCTGGGGCACCGCTCCCCACTGCCTTCCCGAAGGAGGGCTTGCGATGGGCACAGACAGCTGGACAGATGTGGCAGGCATGTTCTTCCCACTGGCTCCTGCGCTAGCACTGGAGCTGTCTGGGGGGCAAAGTGCTCCTCATTTACTCTCTTAAGTCTTAAATTAAAGCCCAGATATCCAAGTGTTGCTCAACACAGTAGGGACTTATGGAGAGGCTCCACAACTGCCCTGAACGCAAGCTCTGGAGAGAAGACTTCAGACACCCCTAGCTAAGTTGATGGGAGCCCTGTCACTGGTAGCAGAGGGGATTGAGCACCTCTGAGAAGCAGGCATGATCATATCACTGCCTCTCATTTTCTCTCTGGAAAATGTTTCTTGTCTTTCTTTTTAGAGGTTGAATTAACAAGCGCGTGTGTCAGACGCTAAGTTTCTGCAGTGCAAGATGCAGCTATAAAGTACCATCAAATATGTTTAACTTGCATTAACTGCTGCCTCCTTTAGCTCTGTAAGCTGATTAGCAATGGACCTTGTTTGAATGTCTTTTAATTTTGGTAAAAGATGGCTCCACCTGCTTCACATAAGCAGAGCGATAGAAAATACTGCAGTCTCTTATCACTGGATAGCTTTCATGCCTTGTTTGTAAAATAACACATCTTCTCTTTGCCTGTGTTTTTCCCTGTAGGATCAATGCAGGCTTATACCAGCTCTGAAATATAGTGGCTCCCTGATCAGCACCCTAACACTTGCACTCTATCATCTCCTCCTTAGGAATCACACTCTAGGGAAATTCAGTTTAAACCTTTCCTGATTAAAAGCCAGCAATGACCATATATGTAGTAAATGTGGGGACTTTGTATGTGCTTGTCTCATTTCTTAGACTATTTCCTTCACACAGTCTAAATTCAAGGTTTTGCATGATGCATTCCTCAGTCCTTCCGTCCATCTGTCCGGATAGGCAGCCTGTTTGATGAGTTAACCATTCTGAACGTTTTAATATTTATGTGACTCTTGTGCAGCTCAGCAGTTGCTTTATGTGGGATTGCATATTTGATAAGATCACAGATTCACTCTGTGCCAAAGCTGAAGTCCTACCGAGGTCTGACTGTACTTCACATGTCAAAAAAATATGAATAGGTGGTCTTAATGTTCTCCTCTGGTGTTATATCTGTCTATAGAGAATATAGCTTAAAACAGATTAGAAGCAATAGAGGATTTGACATACACTGAGAGAGCAGGAAGAACGATGCTTGTTGACATTATCGGCTAAACCTGTAGGGGAATTTTCTCTCTCTTTCTTTCTTTCTTTCTTTTCTTTCTTTCTTTCTTTCTTTCTTTCTTTCTTTCTTTCTTTCTTCCTTCCTTCCTTCCTTCCTTCCTTCCTTCCTTCCTTACTTTCTTCCTTTCTTCCTTCCTTTCTTCCTTCCTTTCTTCTTTTCTTCCTTTCTCTCTCTCTTTTATTCTCTTTCTCTCTTTCTTTCTTTCTTTCTCTTTCTTTCTGTCTTCCTTTCTTTCTTTCTTTTCTTGCTTTCCTGCTTTCTTGTTCCTGGATACCTTGGTCTTTCTGCAGCAAGTTCTTGTTTCTATCCAAAATAGCTTTGTCAGTCCAGGCATTTTCAACACACTTACCTATCTGTACAAGTCTATGCTTGGTACTCATTGCTCTTCTACCCAGAAGGCTCTCAGGGCTCCCTGTCTCTCTGTTGTTTAAAGGATATTTATTTGCAAATAGCCTGTGTGACTCTAATTTGTGCTTATTCTGCCTAGTTAGGAATTCACTGAGCGAGATTGCCTGCATTTCTCTGCACCCACATACTGCGGTCCCTCTGCACTTCAGACTTCATGTGTTAAAATGTTTGCAGCAAATGAATTTATGTACTGGATAGATTTCTGCTTATGTCCACTTTGCACTGCTTTGGGGGTGTGCCCAAATGTGTATGCAGTTTGTGATCCTATGCAAATGCATTTGGCATGATATGATGAATGCAACTCTAAACCAAAAGTGAAAAAAAAAAAAAATCTTCATTTTCAGTCTTTTATAGTATTGTCTCAAATAAAGCAATAGTCATGAAAGTAGAATGAGTAATGGAAATTCCTACCAAAGTTTTTTGAAATCTGAATATGCAGTGGACTGGAGGAGAAGGAGAAGATACTTCTGCTGACATGTAATGTCTTGATCCTATCTTATTCTTGTTTTTAGGAACAATTTCTGTGGTTAGATATCCAGAGCAGAGCTGAAGACATGTGGATTTCATAACTTGCATTAGGAAATTGCATCCTAGCATCAGGATATGGCCCTCCATAGCACACACTGACCTGAGTATTGACACTGTCACCTGGGTCCTGTTACCACCGGTTTATAGGTGTTGCTTTCAGAGCCTCGTTCCAGAGATGGCATTATAAATGTGCAGTGGATGGGATATTACTTACTTGTCAGCTGTAGATTTTAAAAAATAGAGCATGAGACTTACTAAAACCTAGGGTGAAACCTGGTCATTGGTGCTGTGCATTCAGTACAACTCACATCGGTAGGTGTCAACAGCCAATACTGACTGGTACTTCTTTACTGTTCCTAATTCATTGCATGCTAAATACAAAGTAGACTCATTAGTTGGTCTTGCAGGCACAGACAAGCCCTGTGGTTCTTTCTCTATCTGTGGCACAGTCTGGTTCTTAGCTCTGTCCCTCAGGGTCTCTGTAAGAACTGACTCTGGTTGTGAAAGAGACTGCAGGCAGCAATGCGTTGTCATTGGACTCACACTGAACTGTACCTAGTGCTGTATGTCTTGGCTGAAGTTCAACACCGTATGTTGTTGGAATTCATGGGCAGCATACCAAGATGATGTGAGGACCGAGAAGATGAATTTGCTAATATGCAATCAGAGGACATAGACACTGCTTTGTATTAGTACAGTACAAGTCTATATTCAGCAATTCCCCAATTGTTAGTATACAGGAGCAACCAAAAGGCTGCTTTTCCAATGTGGAGGCTTTAATTAGATTTGAAAAGCAAGGATCTCAATACAGGGCTATGAAGTGTCTGTTTTTTCTGAACTTGATATATTGATGGGTCACTGGAGAAGAAAATTTGGGACAGTTTCAAGAATGGCACTCTGAAGTAGTTGGCAGATGTGGAGTATTGTGCCATTTCAGTTTGTGCACAATATGGCACAGGCTGAAAAGCATGAGATGCCAATATGAGGTCATGTTTGATGTGCCATAATCTCAAAGGATTGTTCCTTTATCTGAGGAGGGAACTGCAATCCTTTGGAAGTGCTAAAAGAAATCTGAATTGTGTAGAGTTATTTGCATTCTGTAAAGTAGGAGTATACCTAGCATGCCATAACAAGAAAAGGTAATGCAGAACTGTAATTAACATGATGTTATTTTTAATTCACAAAAATATTGTTTATGGAGTTGCAGTGAAAGAATCTGACTGTTAATGAAGATTGATTGCAAGTCAGACTTTGCCTTTCGTTCTGTAGATTTTGTTCACTACAAGAAGTGAGCTTGGAGTGAGATCATTTGTTTGCAGCGCAGTCCCATGAGTATCCTCTCCGCTTTCATCACAGCCAGGGGGACTTCTGCTTCACCCGGCTCAGGCACTACAGCACAAAGGGATGATGAGGCTATCTGCCTTTCCTCCTTCCTCTGTTCCTCCCCACCTCTTGGCAGTTTCTGCTCCAGATAACAGAAGCCCTATTTACTGTAGTGCAGTAGGTAATATGTTTTCCATCAGACTGCTGCCCCTAATCAGCTTGATTGAGCTCCAGTTGCTGGGTCTTCTGCATAATGTGGCACAGATCAATAGGGCTCAGCAGGTTAGTCTGTCTGTAGAAAGCACATTTTTTAACATGGGACATTTCCAAAGCTCTAGGGACAAAGCCTCTAGAGACACATGGGAATGCTCCCAAATTCCTTCTGGGTCATACTATCCACACCAGCATACTCAAATCTGTACCAGGGCACAGATTTTGCAGTGCTTTGTTTGTACCACTTTTTGGAGAGTGAGAACAGGGGTTGGTGTTGGAAAAGTGAGCTTTCAGCCCATGTTGTAGACAGCAAGTGACCAGGGCTCCTCACAGGACCCCTTTCCCCCTTGTCAGATGGACTTGGGGGAGATAAGCAGCTGTGTCTCGCAGCCTTACAGTTCTCCTTGCTTAGGCAGCATCTCCACTGACCACCACGGTGGTTAAGAGGTAGTCTCATGAACCCACTCCTCATCTGCTCCAGGTCGACTTTGCTTCCCCAGTCTGTTTTGACTACAAGTCAGTGAGGGCTCATACAAACAGCTCAGCAGAAATTGTACAGGAATGCCCTTACAGAAGAAACTTAAGAAAGAAATTCATAGGAGCAGGAAGAAGTCTTGCAGTTAAGCAGGAACAGAAAAAAAAATCATATTTTGCCATAAAAGGTATGAAACAAAAAGTTAAGCTAGCCTTCATGTGTCAGACAAAGAAGCAGAATATGTTCCTGTCAATTCTTGTTTGAAGTATTTCTAAGAAATTCCCTGCACCCTTGTACTGCCATAAATAAATGTAGAAATACCATCCGTTATAAGAAGTACCATGCAAGAGTCCCTTTCCAGGTTTCATAAAGCCATGTTGTAATCACACCAGAGTTTTCATTTCACTTTACTGCTAATTAGAACTGCAATATTGTGTAGCAGGAAATTGTACTGATGATCAAAACTGTTTGTATATCTTGTCACATAACCTATGCATTCCCAGGAAACGACAGAGCTTGATTCTGTCTTCAGAGGAGACTAAATTTGAAGGAAACTTGAATATCAAATGACACAAGTTAAAAAATGTGAGACAAGATTCAGAAAGAAAGAAGTTTTCAGATCAGCAGTTGAAAGTAGAGCTCGATGAAACTATTGTATCAAACACTTCTTCAAATCTAGGCAAAGTTTTGACTGAAGCTTGACTGTACAGAAAGTAAATTGGAGCAGAATTACAACTTCATGTGGAAAGTGAATCTGGGGTGAAATGACATTTGAGACCCAGAATCTGCTTTGCACTTCGAAACAGGACCAATCTGAGCAGTTTGTTCCCACCCTTACAAAGGGCCACCTCACAGTTCTGACCTCCTCTGAACTTTCAGGGTGTTTGAAGAGCAGGGCTCTGATCTCAGCGTTATATATCCACTCACCTCTGCTGAAAAACACGTCAAAGGAAATACAAAGGGGGTGCAAAAACCAAGTGAGTGGAAACAATCAAACAACAGAATTATTTTTTTTTCCCCCATGAAACCCCATAAACTGAAACTGCTGAAGTCTGCATGGGAGTAATTAAAATGCTATATACCATGTGTTTCAAAGACTATCTGTATTTTCCACTCTGCTGCTAGTATCTAGTAAAATCAATCCCTAAATGCTGACTGCCATTCAATTTTGAGGCCAGGAAGCTTCAAATTATTATCCTGATTTTATTTTGGGTTTATGTGGGGAGTTAAAATATCTGGACCGTTTTCTTAAGTATGGGTCTGTTGTTCCTTGTCAGGTTATTGTTCCTCCCTTTACTGCCTTCAGGGTTTATCTAGTTTGCACATATTTAAAAGGTGACTTTATCCCACTCTCAGCAGCTCTTTTGGTTTGTCTATCCAGAAATTGTCTGCTCTCATGCTGCTTTTTTTTTTTCACTGTATGTATATATATTTTTTTTTAAATAATAATTTTGGCAGGGTTGTAAGATACTCTCTCAAAAGCAAGGAAGAAATTTGGAATTAAGAGTAGCTCGGTATGGTGTGACACTGTCCTTAGCTCACCCCATTATTCCTGTGTGTTGTGGCACATATGGCATTAGTACAGTGTGTGAGATTCCCTGCAAAGCTAAGGAGAGATAGGTTGATTTAAGGACATGGTATCCAGCCAGATTTTCGGCTTTAACTTTAAATGTCCTTTGTGTTTGGGGAAGATAATTTTAAAGTGCACGATAAATGTTATTTCAAAGAGGTTTTGGTGGTTTGGGGTTTTTTTTTGTTTTTTGTTTTTATCTAAAAGTTTGAAGTGATGCTGTCTACTGGACTTTTGAGCTACAATTAGTTTAGAAAAGAGGCATATCATGTAAGTGAAAGTGTGAGATGTTGTGCCCTTTAGGAAACTCAAGATATTTGTTTGTCTTGGTGACAGTAGCAGGCTTCTAAATGCTATCTCTTCCTGACGTGAAGAGAAGAGCCTGTGAACAGAGCACTATTAGAAGGCAAAATAGATATTTTGAAACCCCTGGTAGTACTCATATATTCAATACAGTTTTGACCAAAAAAAAAAATCATTATTCTGATCTTCAAGAGCTTTCTGTTGCATTGTCAGCAATGTGCTCATTTAAAATTAACATAAAAATATTCTGATCTTTAAACAATTAAATGTAGAATGAGAGGTCCCAACACTTGTGTGTTGGTTTGAGCTAATTGGAGAATTTCTGTGAAAAATTAGACTGCTGCCTGAGAGTGAGAAATTAAACACTATGTCCCTTCACCCAGTTTTGAATGAGAGAGAAGAAAGAAGGTTGTTTTAGAATGTTCCCAAAACATCCAGATAAGCCAGTGTGCTTGCGCAGTTCAGTCGGCTCTGGGTCCCGGGCAGGCTTCACCAGCTTCTTTCCTTTGTCTCTCTGCCTTTGAACTAATTCAGAGTAAAATTACTAAAACCATTCATTCCTTCCTGCCACTAATCTTTCTGACCGATCTTCAGCTTATCTGCAGCATCATCAAGTGGTGAGATAAAGCTGGGGGGAGGAGGGAGAGGTGGTACAGGGGGGTTTGGTTTCCCTCTCCTGGGGATTTTGGTCTCCAGGAGGGGTGTGGTGTCTGTATTTCTTTTTACTGTATATTTCTGTAAATATCTGTTATATCTTGTAAATATTTGCTTGTATATTTGCATTGCTGTAAATATAAGCTTCATTTATTAACTTCCAGTGTGTTTTTCTGAGTTTTAGCCGGGGTTCTAAAAGGTGGGGGGGCAGGTCACTGCAAACCCACTACAACTTGGAATGTGGTTTGAATGGTAGCTCTTGTGTGAGAGCAAAAAAAAAAAAATCCCATCATAAATATCTGCATTTGAAATATTTAATATATGCAAAAACTGCTGAAAAGCAAACTGAAGAACCAGAGTGATAATCTGGTAAATACTTTCAACAGGCTAATTACTTATGAATATGGCAATATTTAAGAAATTGAGGTGTTTTCAGACAAAGAAAGCAGAACCATTTTCAAATAATAAATCTCTTCTGAATGATCCTCCCAGCTTTAACCCAAAGGGACTGTATATTTTTGAAAGAGTCTTCCTTTCAAATCAATCTTCAAGCAGGTAAGAGTTTTATGCCATGAAATACCACCTAATGATGTGTTTAGGATACAAAAACTAATGTAAGAGAAGCAATAGTGGCTTTAATTTGTCAACAGCTTCCCCCATGAGAGTTTCCCAGGGGTTGCAAATACCCTAGTCATTTAAATGCCTTATTTACAACTGCATTAGGCACTCAGATACACGTGCTCATAAAAATCCTGCTGCCTATTTTCATTCACAATTGTTCATTGGGAATGCAGTTTTTAGGAATTCTGACTCCTAGTTCTGTGGGGCCTTTGTAAATCCCAGCTTTTCAGGCTTCTTAAATCCTCCTTAGTTTTCTGGCATCTTTTGGTGTAGGTTTACAGTGACATGAAAAGGAAATGGAATATTAAAAGAGAATGCATAGCTTCCTGCCTTAGTTGGCACAGGCCCAGAATCACTGAGGTCCCAGGAAGTTGTAATTTGATGCCAAAAAGATAAGAATAACAGATATGAAAAAAAAGAAAGCTCCAATGGACTCCAGACAAAGTTATGCAAAGCAATAAAAGATGCAGGTGACGGATTTTTAGGACCTGACAATAACATTGTCCATTATTGATGAAAAGTCATGTGTGGGGTGAAAAAGGCAACTGCTCAACAGAGCAGAGCAACATTACACAAGAGTCAGTGCCAAAGGGAATAAAGTGGTGTGTCAAATTGAAATTTTTAGAGGAATGCAGGGAATTGCCCACATTAAAATTTGGCTGTGAAGTATGAGGCTAACACCTCTTCTCATATGCAGTATGAATTGAGCCTTTTAACAATTGCAGATGGTCAGAACCTTTATTTTTCACTTGTCTGAGCCAGTATTTCTACTATATATTGCTTTTTTTTTTTTTTTTCCCCTATAGCTTTTTCACATGAGGTGCATAGAGTACAGGATGGGTTTCTGGTCGTGATTGCACATGCATCTGTGTCAACAGCAATGCTCATGACCTAGTGACAGCATCACGATTCAAAGAGCCTATAAGGCTGAAAAACTTCTCCAAATTGTAGAAAAGCTGGGGAGGGACTTTTTAGGCTATCAGGTAATGACTGGACTAGGGGGAATGGAGCAAGGCTGGAGGTGGGGAGATTCAGATTGGATGTGAGGAGGAAGTTCTTCATCATGAGAGTGGTGAGGTCCTGGAACGGGTTGCCCAGGGGTGTAGTTGGGGCCACTTCCCTGGAGGTGTTTAAGGCCAGGCTGTGTCCAGCCTAATCTAGGGTAGAGTGTCCCTGGGCATGGCATGGGGATTGGAACTAGATGATCCTTGTGGTCCCTTCCAACCCTGACTGATTCTATGATTCTATAATATCAGCAGAAGCACTGTATGGTCCTTTTTACCAAGCTGGTCCTGTTCTTCACACTTGTTCCATCTTCCATCCTGGGGAAGCCACGGTCATGGGCAGGGGCTGGGCTGCCTTGGCTCTCCCAAATTCAGTTTATCCTGTTTTCAGTGTGAGTGGATCATTTAGGTTTGGGGGGCTTGGAAACTGAGTGGATACAAGACAGGATGCAAGCTGAGGGATAGAGTTTCTTGCCACACTGAGGTGGAGGACAGAGAAGGACAAAGCGCTATGCCAAGGTGTGCCTTGCTGTGTGGTGATCCAAATCATTCCAGCAATGCTGAACCTTTGAAGAAGAGAAATGAAGGGGGAAACATGGATCTTTGACCTGAAGTGAGGAGTCAGCATTTGAGCAGTTCTTGTTACTTTTTCAGTGTCATGGTCATGAAGAATGCAAGTGGTACTGGAAATGGTTGGGAAGAAATAGAGAGACACAGTAAATATGGTCTAGATTTTATGGATTAAACTTTTCCTTGGGTAACATGTTGAAATAGAATTTATTTGAATGAAAAGGTTTGGTTAGATAAATATTGCGGAAGTTTTAAAGAGGCATCCTGTCAAAATAGTGCATTTTCACATTGCTTAATCTGAAACAGCTCCTGGTTTCAATGTTCAAGATAACTGGGGAAAAGAACTCCTAAGAAATGAATAAATGAACATGTAAAAAGATCAGCACTGAGAGACAGTGATTTGAAATGATCAAAACTAAACTCCTCAGTTAATATGAACTTTTCTTTCTGTTTGCTTGTTTTGGTTTTTTTAATTAGCCAACAATGTAAACTTCTTTTCATTACTTGGGAGGAGAAAAGTTTTTAAACCTTGAAAGTTCTCACAGGATAGGAAACTGATTTTCCATCCTGTGCCAAGATACAGCTACACAGCAATTTAATATATTTATCTTCCTATCCTTCTATGCAGGATAAGCAGGAATATAAATCTGTAAGTGAAGAGACAGGTTAATATAAATGGTTTGAGTGACTCTTCTCTGATCAGGTTTTTTCCTTCCCTTGCTTGATGTCACTGAATGAAAAATTTCCCAGCAACAACAAAATAAATGTATGGTAATCATCCAAAACAAGATTGAAAAATTTCTAAAAGTTGAACTGGAAGCGTTTTTGTCAGAGTTTATTTTGTATTTTGTGTTTTTAAAAGTTTAGGAAACTTTCGTGGCAAGTAGATAAATGATGAAATTCTGTGAACATGGAATTAAATGAAATCTGAAAAGTGACAAACAGGGGAAAAGAGAGAGCATATAATTTTAGCACACAAAAAGGTAACTAAGTTTGAAAAATTGCATTAGTGTATCATTTTCAGTATATAAGCCATTAGAGAAAAAGTGTAAATTACACCCTGTAACAAAGTAAAAATGTTTTCAATGTTTAAAGGTAATTTTGTATTACTGCTACTATTACTTAAACTCTTAGCTCTTATAAATATCTAAAGACAGGACCCCTGGTGATATTACCTGTGTCTTAGGCAAAGAGCAACAATTTCAATTCCATTCAACTACATTTGTATTTTGCCAAGTGCTATCAAGCACTGAGTTGCATAATTTGCTATCTAAGTGAAATAGATATTTTTCGCGCTGCACATTTATCACTCTCCTGTGGGCCTCGTTACTGACAATCAAATCATAAAAGATGTTCAAAATTGTCATGATGCACTTATTTTCTCATGATATTTGATACAAATAGTTTCTTCTACAAAAATGGCCTTTCTTTTACCGTAGCATTTTAGAGTAGTTCTTAAAGAAACAGGATGCATTTGTTTCTTAGCAGATTCTACATAGGCATTTGGGGAAAAAATAGTATTTGATAGCTGATCTTATTTCTAAATATATCAGTAAATAGATTTCATTTCTAGGAAAGGAGGAATTTATGCTTAAGGTAAGCTGATAACAGCAAAATAAAAATACAAATTCTTTTTGCACCTGCAAGACTTGCATTTCCCCCCCTTTTTTTTTTAACGTGAACTCAGATACTGTGAAAAGAATTTAAGTAACTGTACAAGAAGCTGTAGATGGATGATCTTGGAGGTCTCTTCCAACCTGGGTGATTCTATAATAATACCCATATCATCCTCACTACCTCCCAATATATGGTAAGATATTTTAGGGAGAATGATCACAAGATCGTTAATTTCCCAGGCCCAGTGAATCCTGACTGCTGTGGGTGATAAACCAGCACTAAGAGTTTCTCCTGGCCTGGAGCAGGAAGTGGATTGAGAATATGAAACTCATTTCATACAAAACCACTGAGCTTCCAGGAATAATGTTTGCGTCAGTCACAGAGGGGATATTTGGATATGTTGTCTACAGAGTACTTTAAGCTGACCACTCCCAAAGTTCACAGCCAGAAGTGGTTTTAAAAAATCATGTAAAGCTCCATCCCCAGATGGAGGTAACAGTTCACCCCAATTACCTTCTGAAGCAGCCTTGCAGTATTGTATCATGCTGTGCAGTAGACCCAACAGATCTATCCTTGAGCAGGCAGACTCCTTAAAAAAGAAACTAAGGAAGGAGGATGGCAGGAGGAGGTCTGCCTGCTCTGTGAGTTTTCACTGCATTTTAAGCAAGAGACATCTTGGGGTTTGTGCTTACCCAATACTTATTCTTGTGAAAGCAAAGCCCATAAACATTTAAGGCTGCCTTGACATACAGAGTATTTAAACTTTTCACTGCTACTCCTTGTGAGACATATCAAAATGTACATATTTTTTTTCCAAGATTTTATTCCCTGCACCCTTCTCTGTGATTTGATATGCCAGTTAAAAACTGATAGTCTCTAAGGCTGTGATGGGGATAGGTGATTTGTAGTAGAAATATGGCACCGCTGACCTCATGCAAAGGAACAGCTGATGTTACAGTAGGAAGATGCTAGATATTTATTTGTAGGTGTAGGGGAGAAATATATTTGTTAGTGAAATGGAGCTTGCTGCAGAGTGCATAAAGGTGAATTATTTGTCAGAAGACTGAAGGAGGTTTATGCAATATAGTATTATTGAGCTGGGCTATTAGCAGAGTGAATTGCTATTGTGACATGCCATTAAATTGTTTTTAGTGTCCACAAAGGTATCATTCTGGAGCAGGCTTGGTTAGTAACAAAGTTGTATATTTAGTGGACAGCAGCAGATCTCAGAATAGTCTATCTGACCACAAAGTAAAATAAGGGAGAAGAGGGTCCTTCGCTGGAAAATTTGACCTTTTGCGCCACTCCCAAGCACTGCTGAAGTAACCATGAGCAATTTTTTCCAATATACACAACCCTGCAAAAACAGAACTTTGATCCTGCTGCCTTAGGTGCAGAAAGGAGTCTCAGGGAAAGAGCCTGTGACCAGACAAGGACCAGAGCAAGCTGGAGAATTGGCTTTATCTTGATGCCTACTGCTGCTTTGTTCATATGCATGGTGTCTTCCAGCATTTACATCTGGCATGTGAGCTTCCATACTCTCATCAGATCACTTTGTGACAACGACTCCAGTCCCATCTTGTCTTCTCTCTGCTTTGGTCAGGAGAACTGTGGATTTCTAATGGATTTCTCCAAATCTCAGACCATGCTTTGTTTGAATCCAGGAGTTCTGCATGGCCTCCTCTTATTGACAATCAGCATTGGTGTCTGACTCAGCTTGGAGTCATCCAAGCCCTGATCTTCCTTTGGTCATCCTGAGACCAGAGCTCGCACAATGTCTTCTGTACATTGCAAAAAATTGTAGTAGTCTTCCCTATGTCCTTACATAAAACTAGGTTACAGGTAGATGAAATTGCTAGAGGAGTGTAAGGTTAGAGAAACCATAGGCACAGACAGAAACAGTAAGAATTATTACAATGTTCCATCTGTAACTTTGGAAAACATATAGCATTCAACCAAACACCTCTAATGTAATTATATTTATATTTTGATTGGCAAAACAGAGGAAAAAACTGCCAGGCTTAAACATGTTAATTTAACAATTAAAAAACAAAGAAAGTACTATTAACTTGAGATTTATTTAGAAAAAAAAAAGATAGAATTAAATATATGTATATATGTATATATAGTTATACATATTAGATTAAATGTTTTAGAACATAAATCAGTGAAAGAAAAGCAATAAATAATGCATGCTGAAAATGTGATAATGTTTATTAAGAAGCAACAGCCTTGTCATCTTCATTTTCTTCTTCAGTGATTCTCCCCTCAAAGGGTTCACTCATTTGGGACTCCCTGCAATTTAGCCTGAGGCCACTCTCTCTAATTCTTGGTTGGAAATATACCTGCTTTGCGAAAATAAGTTAAAAGCAGAACAACTGTGCACACTGAAGGTCTCCCCATTAAGCCTCTTAAAGGCCAGATACTGAATTTTGTGGTCTTCTTGTTGTGGAAATCGGAGACAGACAATAGCGATCCAGATGAAGAACGAGGAAAGAAGAAGGGGAAGAAAATGTGTGTGAGAGAACACACAAATCAAGGCTGCTGGGCTTGATCCTTCCATTAATTACTCTTCTGACCTGAGACATGACATTTTCCTCACTCTACCCTTCTTTCCTGACATGTAGAAAAAGCTTTCTGAACCTACAGCAACAAGCATAGCCTGTGCGCCTACACAGACACATCAAAAGGGCCAAGCAGCCCTTCCCACGTTGTGGAGCTCAATTTATCACCACCACAATGCCCTGCTCCTCCACAGGTGGGAACTGGCTCTGCTGGAGCTAACTGAAGCCTGAGGATTTACATTACCTGAGAAGTGAAGGTCTGGCAAACAGCACAGAAATGCAGAATATTGTTATTCATTAAAGCATTGTTTGTAATCAGACACCTTTGCCCTTCTTTGTCTAATCTTTAGTCCTTAGCAAGAATAATGAGGAAATTCAGACTACCAGTTAAAGAATTTTAGTACTGAAAATTTGCAGTAGCTAAAACAATATATTGATGTTAGTATGCTGTGACATATAAGCTGCTTAATTAGAGTTGCCATTTAATCTGTTTCAGTTCATTCATTTGCACTTGACTAATACAGGAAAGAAAGTATACCCACCTAGATTTAACCAACACAAGCAAATCCTTGTAGTGTGGAAACTAGAGTGTAATGATGATGTGTGCACAGAGTAGGCTCTAAATTTGTACCTTCAATCACATATGCAAAGGCAAAGCAAGATCCACAACTGAACATGTGTTATTGTGCACAGATGTAGGTTCTCATTTCTAAATGTCTCCCACAGTGGATAACATTAGCTTGCCATTATATTTATGCTCTTATTATTTACTGAAGCTTTCCATGGGATGTAATTCTAAATTATCCTTCTGTGCTTTATTAGAGTCTATGAGATTTTATTCATTGGCCCAGCAAGGCATTAGCAAAAGTAAAAAATATTCCTGATGCTCATTGTGGCATAAATAGATCAAGAAGATACACTTGGACTTTTAGCTAGAGTGTATACATGTGTTAAGAGGTAAAACACAACAAGAACTCTCTATGCTATGGAGCAATGTAAAGAGGCTCTGAAAGGATGAAACTACATTTACACTCCTCTGAGGCCCTTTTATTGCCCATGCAGAATCCACATCTCTCATTTCTCAATAAATGAGGTAACATTCATAGTAAACCTTACTTTACTCCCTACTTTACTTGGTATATTCAATAAGGAAAACATTCAAAGGCTAGAGTAATGGAAGAGCTGAGTGAAATACATGTATGTGCAGACACCTATGCATCTACTCTTCTCCTCAAGTCATTCATTTCTCTGCAAAATAACTGTTCTAGCTGTTGGTAATGAAATGAGAGTCAAAAGTAGCCATTTTTTTCCTTGAGGATATATTTGAGAAGTAGAGAAGAGTTAATATTGTTGTGCAACAGAAGAAGGAGCTAGAAGTATATCAGAAAAAGAGAAGCCAACATAGAAGTAATTTTCAAGACAAAATGCAAAATCTTGGGGGTCCTGATGGAGAAAACTTCCACACATCTGTTTTGGATAGAAACTGTGCCCGTTCCCAGTGAAGTGACCCAGAGAATGGCCATTCTTCAGACATTTTTACTCAGGAAAGATAATGTGTAATTGTTTTTACTTCTGTTTTTCAGTTAATGACAGAAGTGGAAGTACCTGAAGTGCTAGAGAAGATAAAGTTCTCAGCCTAATCAGAAGTGGGAGTGCTTGAAATTTCCAACTGCTAATTTTAGCCCACCTTGCAAAATCGGGGAATTTAGTACATGTGAACTCCAGCCCTAGAATTTTTGAAGTTTCACCTACCACAAACAACTAAAAGCATCTCAGAAACTTAGGATAAGGAAAAAGTGGATGGTCTAATATTCATCATCCTACTACTAAGAGCTTCCAAAGGGAAAAAAAAAAAAAAAAAAAAAAAAATGCAGATAGCATAAGAGGAGGACTAAGACCATGAAATGCAAGATAAAGAATAGTGCAGTGTTCTTCAAATGATAGATTAATTTTTCAGCATACCTAAAATTGCTGTAAGCTCAGTTTCATGAGTCAGCAAGTCTGATAACATTAATATATCGCAAAAAATAGTAAGGTAACACCTGGGTTTTTATTCAGCTAAGATAAATTTGGATATAAAACCAGACCTGCTTTTCAGAATCAGAGATTCGATTTGGCTACCATGAACCAGGTGCATGTTTAAAGGAAAAACCCTGATCCTTATAGGGATTAAGGGCAGCTTTACACCACTGTAATAAAGATGGCTCAGAATGCTAAAACCAATATTTACTCTTTTTAAATCCCCTTAATAATAATTCAGGACAAAGTATAAATGTATATCAATACAAAAAGTCTTTTCCCTTTCTATACCTAAGATAAAGTTAATATTAAAGCCTCCCTTGCATATTTATGCAAATATCCTAACCTAAAAACAGTGCCAGTTTTATTCCATTAAAATGGTCAGCGACAACAAAAAAGAAATCTTCCTTTTATTTTCCATTCAGAACTCATTACCTGATATCGTGGTGAAACAAATAAATCTGTTTTCTTTTATTATTGATACTAAAATTGTTGAATCAGTATCAAAAGCAAAGGTTTAAGATCTGCAGTTTACAAAAGAATCCTTAACAGGAAATTTCTCTTCCATTATGTGTATTAGCATCCACAGCTGGGTCAGCAGATGGATGTGTGCTTAGAAGCTTGTAGGCGTTTTTCCCCATAAAACATTTGTTGAACAAAAAAATATTTAAAGCAGGGCGGGCCTTACTGGAACAGATCAAAATAGACACTCTGCCTTATTGCTTTTTAAAATACGGCTTTACCTAATGGTCCTGCATTCAGCCAAGAGCTACCACATGCAAAATATATCTTCACTACCTCTTGCCATTCCTAAGCCTACTAAGCTTTTAAAGATGGTCTTGAAATGTATTGGTTTGCATCACAAATGGATCTCTCCCTGCAGTAGGGAATTTTCCTGCATCAAGATTAGGATTACTACTTGAAGTGTAAACTTTTCCTGCTCAAAAGAGTACTTACTGATTTCTAACACTGCTGATGTGAATCAGTTAATAGGTTCATACCTCTGTACCTGGGGAAAGCAGTAGGGAAGTTAGACTTTATGTGACGGTTGGCCACAAGCAAGCCAAAACACGTCCATCTCTACACATCCTCCCATCTAATGTAGCATGTGGAATTTGCATAAAAGTAAATGTCCACTCTCTTCTGCCAAAATGCGGTGTCCCCAGGGTGACAGCTACTGTAGTCTCACTGGTTCTGTCTGTGGTCTTATACAACATGTACAACCAAAATGATTGTTTTCAGAAGAAACCATCACTCCATAATTGGGAAGTTCACTTTCATCCCCATGCAGGTCAGGCAGCTTGTCTTATTAAACAGCTGGATGCTCCTTAGAGGTGCCTGGCTCTGGAGGAGTTGACAGCGTAATTATGAGGGATGAGAAAACAGGTTTTGCCTAATTTTGAACCTACTCAAATGACCTAATTCTGAAATTTAGCCTTGAATTTACAACTTACTGAATTCACAGTGGCTGTGTAATTACACTGTAATTATACATTTCCATACTTGCCATAACATCACAAGGACTAATTAGGTTGGGTGCAATTTCTATCCTGACTTGCACTGACTAGTAGTTAAATACATTGATCCTATTGGTGGAGTCAGTGCTAATGAAAGTATTGGAAAGCAGCCCATCTGAATATAGCCTGAGTTAGAAAGACTAATAGAAATGAAAATGACTCACTGGATACAGCTTATAACAGTTGCCCATTATTTATTTCAGGCTGTTGCTTCTTTAATGAAAGGCTTCATTCTGAGTCCTTTGTACACAGGTTACTTACTTCTCTGGATTGCATTCAATTTCCAGTATTGGATGGAAATTAGTCTCAAATGTGAACATTTGTGTAATTGCTGAATGCATTTTTCTTCACCGTCTTTTACTGAAAAAGTTAAAGTTTGTCTTTTTTTATGAGTTAATTTTGCTGTAGAAGAACTGTCTATTAAATACAAGTTATTAACAATCACTGTTTATGCATAAACTCGTTTGAAAAGCTGTGTGTTTAAAGGTTTTAACCGAGTTTTTTTTTAACTAAGTAACTTGTTGACATGTTCTACTAGTCATTAATATAATGTCTCTCCTAATGTGCACTTTGGTTATGTTAATTTGATTTCTGCTACAGGTTAAAGTCTCAGATACATCCACAGCACCAATACTATGTGAAAATATCTATTTTAGGAAAAAATGTAACTACATTAAACTTTAGGTGCGAATGAGCTGTAGACACAAAGAAAGAGTTTTGATCGATAGAAATAGGCTTTTTATGTCCCAGGAATAATTTTGGGCCTTGTGCTCCAGAGGGCCACATCAAGAGTAGAAAACAGAACAATCTCAAATACTTTTTTCCTTTCCATCAGCAACCAGATTTGTTGACAGTAAGGCTCAAAACTGTGTCACTTCTGACCAAGACATCATCAGGAAAATTGTGTCAGCTTCTGGTCAGAAGCACAAAGAAAGGAAGGAGGATGGGGTATAGACGAGACAGAAATGTGATGGAGGTGCAGTCATCAGTAATGGGATAGGATCAACATCAAGTCCATGTTCTGAATTCAGGAGAACAGGAAGTCACTCTCAGCTCTCCCACATCCCTAAGGAATTCGCTAACTATTGGAACTATTGGAATTATTGAGCCATGTGTCATCTCAAACTGGGATTTCTGAACTTTGTATACATGGTCAGACATGTATCAGCTGAGAGAACATGGCAGTAAAACCTTAGCTTAGTGTCTGTGTGTGTCACAGGTTGGCCAGTTAGTAGCAGAGTTTCACACACGTGTTTCTGTGTATAAATAGATGAACACAGCTCATACAGAAGGTCACAGACACAGATGGGTTCTCAGTAAGCACAAATCCTCTGAATGAGAGGTTTCCATGTACCATTAGGCATACATAAACTCCATCAAATTTACATGGGAGGCTAAAAAAAAGGCTCCTCCTTTCTCAAAGAGTGAAAAAGACCCTTTGAATCTCTATTCTCTAAAATAGGTGGAGAGCTGAGAAGAACCTTCAACTTTTGAAGGAGGAATTGTGGTGGGAAGAGAGCCACCTCCTCTACGACATGCGTTCCTGTGAGCAGCTTGCCACCAAGGTTGCAAAAGGTCTGTTTGATGTTAATGGTAGTTCTGGGAAATCAGAGCCACCTACAATCCTCCAGTGGTTATTACAGACCTTTACCTCCCTCCTTGGAAAGGCTGAGCTGAGAGCCAGCCCCCAGACTCCATGTCATTGTTCTACAGGAGCAGTAAGAGAAATCTAGTCCTTCAATCTCATTTTTCAGTATAGAAGCTTGTAATCACTTGGAAGTTACTTTTCATATGAAAATTACAATTTCACCAGCAGAGCACTGCAAATCTACCTGGTGTAACCCATACAGCTTCCACTGGCCCACAGCACTTCCCTGGGACTTCCAGGGGACTTGCCCTTTCTGTTTGTTACTCTGAGCTTTATGACATATGGAGGATAGAGCTCATGGTGATGTTCTTGTTGGTCCACCAGTGATCAATCAGGGTCCATGTGCACCTGGTGGGTTTACAGCAGTGGAGGCCGGGAGGTTCTCTGAAAACCTATCTACAGTACAGTAGACCTTCAGTCATGCAAACTGAAACTCTGTATTGCATGCTCCTCTTTCACTGCTGAATGAAAGGAGCCTGAGGGATCATTAGTATCCTTCCATCACTTCCTCATTAGTTCTTAGATAGTGTTTTAATGACAGCTTGAGAGGCTCAGCATCCTGCCCTCTTACTATTTATGATCCCCACAGTGCTAATGTGCACTTAATGAGAAATTCTTGTCTTGCTTGTAAATCCTGTAGCCGGCATTCAATTTATTGACAGATGTTTGCTTGGGCCTCTTTAAAATTACTTCATAAATCTTCCAGGATAAAAGGCCTCAAGTTTGGTTATTAAGACAGGCCCTTGTTGACAGTTTCATATTTAACTGTTTGGAACTGGACTGTCAGGGCTGTAATGGAGTGCACGGCGGAGGGTTTGCATTCTTCAGGCTCATTTACCATGTTTTCTGCACCTATCAGGTTTTTTCTTTTTGAAGTGTGTTGACTGTCCCTTATAATCCCTTTAGTTAACTTCTCTGTGACCTCTTCGTGCACCGCACTTACTCATTTAGCATATCAGCGTGTCAGCTGTGATGAAGTGTTTATGCTGATATGAGCTGAGGGCTGAGCAAGCGCTACATGCCAGAACCTACTGGATGTAATGCTGATACGAGCTGAAGGCTGAGCTAGCACTTCATGCTGAAGCCTACTGGACATTTCACAGAAAGCCAGAAGTTTGCCGCCTCCTTCTTCCACCCTCATATTTTATTATTTTCCCCTGCTAGGTCTGGAGCCATATCTGGTAAAGCCTGGTGGAGGGCTGTTACCAGCAGGTCAGGGCAACTGGGATATAGAAAGAAATCCCCGTGGTCCTTGAAATGTATCCCAAACTGATTTCTTTCACTGTGTGACCTTCAGCACTCAGAGTGCTGTAATCAAATCTGTAGGTAGCAGTGCATTATGTCTCTAATCTCTCAAACATGCTTTTAGCTAAGGAGCTGGTGTTGCATCCGTGTGGTTCTGCTTGCTACAGGTTACTGTGAGGAACAAGAGCGAGTCGATACTTTTCCATTTCTCTAGTGGCTGTTCAAAACCTCAGAAAGCTAAAAATGTAACATTGAGTGACAAATATTAGAGAGATCTGGTCCAAATGCCTATTTGGATGGGCAATGACAGCATTTTAGGTCATTATTTTAGAAGAGAGACTTTTTTTTTTTTGTCCCGATAGTGAAAAGAAAAGATGAAAAATTTAGTGAGCTGTTGGAAAATTGGGATAATTCAAATAGCTATTAAACCCATGACATCAGCCAAATTCACTCCACTTAAGTCCGTCAAAAAACATCCAGATCAGACGTCGAACGGTAATGAACATCTCAGCTAAAAATAAAATGTTTGGGCTTTTTTTTTTTTTTTTTTGCTTACTTGGTGGTGCCATATTATATTAGATTGTTTGAGCAGTGTCACATCACATCGTGTTACTTCTGTGGGATCCACTGCTGACATGACATAATGCTTTTTATACTTACGAATTATTTTTGATTGGCTATTTGCCATCCAATTGCTTTTGTTTAGCCATTAGGTTTAGTGAAGTCCACTCTTAGATGTATTAATTCAACTAAACAAGGAGCTGAGGTAATTAGCTATTTACAATTGGAGATAGCTGATTCCCTTTACGTTTGTGAGCATGAGGATTCTAGACTTTACCATGCTTAAAAGTATTCTAAGCTCCAACAAGTGTTCATCTGAGGAACTCACTGAGGCATGAACAATCCCATTAGGATCCTTACTTAGGTGAACAGAACACATCTGTGTGCTTTTTTTCTGAACAGGAGCCAGAAAAAGCCTCTCCAGCATAAGTCAAACCCCACAGTATGTTTCTGTGTTTTCTTCTTGCAGTTAAGAGGAATTTAAACCCATATTAAGCAGAGAGGCCTCAAGGAAGAGATGCAAAAGGTAGGAGGCCCTGAGATAAGGCATTAAAAAGTAAGGGGGGGAAAAAGCAGTTAAAGTTATTTTTTAGCAATTTTGCTCGTATATCTAACATCACTGAATGCTAAAAGACCCAGTAAGCACTGACCAGGTTGTGAATACAGCTAATGTAAGAAATTAGGTGCTGCTTCAAATTTAAAACAACACCATTTGCCTGAGTTGCCTTGCTCTGCCCTCATGTAATTTCTAGAAGTAAGAGAAATAGAAGACTCTAATGCTATCAGTTATGGGCATTTATGGGTTCTGTAAGCAAATAAAACCAGGATGACACTGACTGGCATAGAGTCTGAAAGCCTATGCAGATGCCACCAGCATCTTCACTCTGATGAAACTTCAGTTATCACCATCATATTCCACAGCAGCTGGAAGTCCTGAAATTGAAGGGGAAGGAATAGGAGAGAAGCACAACTAGTTGGAATAAAGAGGTCTAGGAACAACAGAAGGAGCAACCAGGCACCCCACGTTCATGCCGTTTGTCATCTATTTTGATAGCTAATGTCACATACTGGCAGGTGTAATGGATGACAGCAAACACATTTCTCTAAATGTCTTTGTCCCAACATGCTGCAAGGGACATATGAAGAAATGACTATTTTGCAAAATTCTGCTATATGTGAATTCTCCTTATTAATAGCTTGCTACTGCTCTCAGCTGGATTCAGTGGTATAATCCCTGTTGGGTTGGAGAGGAACAGGATTGCACCCTGAAGGATTTGTGCTTAGCTGTTACTTCAAGAACAGATTTGCCAAAGAAATGCTCGGAGGAGAGAACAGAGTGTTCCAGCACACACAGGTAGAAGCTGGTATTTCAAACTGAGCACACTGGGCAATCTTTGCTCATGATTCATCAGTCAAAACACGTCAATTTTATCCCAGAACAGCTAAAAAAAAAATCTGCAACTACTTGACAAGTACATTTTTGGTGCAGGTCCCAGTTCTTCCCCAGTTGGCCCATTGGCTTGTCTGTCATCATCCCTAGTGCAGTGAAGAAAATTAACCCTGCAGTGTGTTCAGTTTGCTGTTGTCCTGTTTTTCTTGAGTGACACCATTACTTAAGATTCTCAAAGGTAAAAAGAGCAATCTGGCACCAAACTCTCACTAGAAGCCAGTGGCAAATGGGCATCTAAATTTCCCACGGGCTTTTAGAAATCTCTTCCCAACCCGAATTGCCTTTTGGTTTTGCTTCATATTCTATTTTAGGGCTCCACCTGATCATCTCTCAGTTGCTTGGTTTGTGCATTTTATCTACTGACTCAGGACATCTGTTTGGGTTTTGGTCTTTTGGGAACATAATATTTTTTTAAATTGTCATTACAAATTTCAAACTTTTGCTACCTGGGGTTATATTCAGCCTCAACAAATTCACAGTTTTCATCAATGCTTAAATTATACTTGGCTAGTTCTATCCTGATGCAACAACATTGACAGTACAATATGTGGGGTTTTTTCTTGGCATTAACCTGGTTATTCTTTTTTTTTTTTTTTCCTAATTTACAGTGTTCTGTTCTGTAGTATGTTCAGGATATTCTTCAACACTGTAGAAATATCTTGTTAAATTTACAGTACTGTTATGTATTCCCTCCTGAAGGATATTTTAATTTTCTCTCCTAATGGAGAAGGATAGGAGCGGAAATTCTACTTGTGAGTTATCTTTCTTAGTGAAAAAATGCATCTGTTTCAAACTGAGAAGTCACTGTGGAAGCCAGAAAGTCTCACTCAGCTGTATCCTCAGGAAATAGAATAAGAAAAGATACTTTGCCCCAGGTGTTCCAATTCAGTCTAAGTCCAAGTTTTGCTATGAAGTCATATTTCTTCTTCTGAATCGGAAAGAGCACTCTGCAGAGTGTGGCTGGACAGAAGTACAAACAGTAGATGGATCCATGTAGAGTGTCCGTTTGGACACTTAATTTCCTGCAGTTTGCTGTCATTCATAGCTGTGATTCCAGTTCATTTGTCATCATGGTTTAAAATGGATTTGCAGTTAACTGGTTGCAGGTTAAGATCAAAGGACACACAAGCTGGCACTAACCTCTTGCCATTCACTGTTGGTCTGCTGAGTGGTTGCATCATTCCTGCTAAAAGTGTTTGGACCTGCACTGTACAGGTGCAAACACATGTTGTCTCTCCAACATCTCACCTGCTGTATGGGCTTTTATTGTTGCTCCATTTGCCATGCAGGGAGATAGAAAAACATACTTTCAAACTAAGACAGAGATCAATCTTTATGCAAATTTGACAGTGGCCCATTAGACCCCCACCATACTCTTCCATATTTGCTCTGGTTGGCCAGTTAATTTCAGTACATCACATCTTCAGTCACTGTTCTTTAGTGTGATCATTTCTTCTCCTATATCCTTAGAAGAGTTGATTTTTGCAGCTCAATCCACTGACATCATCATAGGTAGACTTGATAAGTTGAGCTGCCTGATGGTTACTGCCTTTCTGCTTTTTGTAGAAATCCTATTCCTAATTTATAGAAAGCCAAGAGTCTGTCCATGCAATGAAAATTTTCTGTGATCTATGTGGGCTACCATTGATGGATGATGAAAGGCCTGATATTAATGCCTTGAATATGTATAATCCTGAGCCATCCATGTTCTAGGGTTACCAATCATTCAGTCCATTTCATACATTTCATCACACTGACTTAATACAGAGCATGAAACCATACTGGAGCACTTGTAGTAGCCTAGACACTGTTGGAAAATCTGAGCAATTTGCTCCACAGTTCTCCCTAGGCTATTGCTGTTGATAATCAGCATCTGAAATGTGATGAAATTTCTTTTGTTAACTTTGCCTGCATACTTAGTTGTATTTCACGTCACTTTGGACTCCTGATTAGTTTTTTGTACACACAACTGTACAAATCAAATTCAATAAATGTGCAGGAAAGGCAGCATTATCACCCAGCTCCTTTTGAAAATGCAGCCCCAAGGGATATATTTTCATTGCAGCATGTGGAGATTTTGTCACATGACATTCGTTAATCTTTTCAGAAACCCTACAGCTGAATTGTGGAGAACGCTCTATAAATGGAGCTCAGCATTTGCAGCATGGACAGAAAGTCAAGCCAAAATTTTTCTTCGGGTCTGATTTTGCTACCTTCATTCCGTGGAGCTGTTCTTACCCGTGAGAGGTGGTTTTGTAAATAAGGACAAGTTCTGCGACCAAGGGCAGAAGAATGGTTCGTTTGCTTTATCTTTGTCTCGGGAGACAATGGGATTGTGTTTGCTCTGTAACAAAGTCTGGAAGAGGCTTTGTGATGTAGTCACAGAGAAGGGGCGTGTCCAAGAAGCTGGCTGTGGAGAGCAAGAATGGATGTTACACTCATAGTAGTGGCAGTAAATTATTTGGGGAAAAGTCCCCACTTAGGGATTAGAAAAGACCAAGGTTCAGTCTGTGTGCAGTCCTGCTTTGCCTGATCCATTTGCAGTCCTGGGGAGAATTGCATTTCTCGTGACTGCTAAATGCTCTGTGATTATCCAGTGGTCACTTGGACTCCCTTTTCCTCTCCAGCTGCTCTGTAAGAGGAGAGTGGCAGGACTTAATTCTCTTATCAAGGAGGGCATCACAGGGTAAAAAGTTCTGCATGGATTTTGTCAGAGCTCTGAGCTTATTGTCTGCCTGCTTGGCAGTGAAAAAGTGCCTGCAAGTCTGAGGCAGCCTAAGTGATTTGCCTGCAACAAAAATTCCTTGTGAAAACATGAGTGATTTTAAAAGAAGCTTAAGAAAGACCTGTCTGACAGCAAATGGGTTCAGAATTAAATTTTCCTGTTTCTCAAGCCTTCTTAAAGCCAAGATTTTGGTTCTGTTCCATCACTGAGAGAAATTAAATCAAATGTGATTGTGGATACATCTAATCCAAACTCGGACCAGCTGATTCCTCAGGGCAGCTGGGTGCCAGGGCACTGCCAGCATGCCTGTAGAGCCTGAGCCGCCGTCTGAAGCCAGTGCTGCTAAGGGGGTGGGTTGCTGGTATGACATTAGTGCAGGTATGACTGGAAGACTTGTGACTGTACCTTTGGGTTTTCATTTAGACATCTTTGATTCTTAAATTGCAATGCCCTTCAGACGGCTGCAGTCCTTAGTCTTTAAACTGCAGCTTGCTACTGAAAACTACTTGTTCCTCTGCTCCTGCCTCCCTTCCTCCTCTGGGCCAGGCCCCCTGGAACAGTCTCCTGACAATGTCCTGGTCAGCTCTTTTCTGTTTAAAAAAAAAAAAAAATCCGACCAAAAAACCAACAAACTTGATTTCCTGTTCTGGTGAGCCATATATCACTGACGCTCCCATCTGTGCCATTTGTCTGTGACAGAATGACAGGTGTCATTTATCATTGGAGCTTGAGGAAGCTGTGGGAAGAGGGATTGAAATTTTTTCTGGAAGCAGTCAGTGTCTACAGACTGCCAGATCATTAAAAAGGGGGCTTTCCAAAGAAAGCTGTGTGTAATGTGATTGCACTTACTGTCAATGACAGGCTGAGAGAAAGAAGAAACATCAAAAAAAGAGAGAGAGAGGGGGAAGGATCGAAAGGGAGAAAGGGAGAGAAATGAAGTTTCTGCCAGGGGCATTTAAAGCTACAGCACAACAAATGCAGGAATCTTTTTTTGGTTTGGTTTCAATATCTGCATACTAAGTAAGGCCTTTGGAGATTTTAGCTCAGCTTGGAGTGCCAATAAGGAAACCAAAACAGGAAACTCCTTTAACAGCACTTATTCGCATCACATATTATTTAGGGCACTGTAACAGAGTTTGTACTTTAAGGAGCGTGTCTTAAAGCACAATGACTTAAGGCTGGAATGGGAGCTAGCAGAGACAGGAAAACCTATTTGGTCTGCAGCTGAAGCTCCTAATAAATCAAAGGGCAGAACTAAGATCAGATAGAAGGCCCTTTTACAAAAAAAAAAAAAAAAAAAAAAGACATTTACAATGTCCTGTTTGCATAAGGACATTCAGGAAAATCAGCATAGTATCTTTATTTCAGCACCACCTAGACAGTCTTTGTCTTCTTATGGTAAAGAATGCTTCTCACACTGCCTCTTACAGCAAATTGTCCTCCTACCTCAGGTACATGAATCCAAAAACAAGACAGTGTGTTTATTGGGGGGAAAAATTGTGCAAGAGGTGTAAAACAAATGTTTTAACAACAAAAAGAAACTGAGCGAGAAGGTTATATTTCCTTGTTGTTTTTTGTGGTCTCTTTAAGTTAGCTGTGTATGCTTGTATCTGCTGCTTAGCATGCTTCTTTCTGCAGGAGCTGTGTCACAAAGCTACATTAGAACTCATATAACACAGAGAAGCTGGGGATTGCAAGGATGTCACACAGAACCTGGTCACAAGTGTTACAGGGTGATGCTGGTTAGCCTGGCATAAGCAATTTCAGTCCTTACTTCTGCGAGAATCTGTGGCTGTATGAAATCTCATGAGGGTCAGTGAGTTACAAAACTGAGGCCCAACTAAGTAGGCAAATCTGACTGTGTTAATAATTGAGGGATCCAATGTCAAATGTGTGAGTGAGGTGTGAATTTGTTTTAGAGAGGTGACACAGGACATGAACTTTCTCTTCCGGGCTCTCTTTAGAGTGATGTTTTCTCTTGATGGCCTTTGGGAAAGACAATATGAGAGAAAAAAGAGAAAACAACAGGTGGAGGAATTTTCACAGCTCCTCTTCTGCCACCAAGCATGTCCATGGGAAAACAAGGAGCATCAAACTGTGCTGGATAAAAGCAGGATCCATCTTGTAGGGGAAACTGTTTAGTTCCCAGCTGTGCCATTGCATCTCTGAGTGACCTTTGGAAAGTCAACTGCTTTCTTCCATGTTTTTGTGTTTCTACTCTTTAATATCTCCTGTTCAGATTTTCATCTCTTTAAGGTAGGAACCATCTTGTAACACCTTGAATGCATCCTGCCTTGCATAGGATGTCCTGCTCTTGGATTATGTTTCTTCCTGCAACTCCTATACAAAGAGTATAATTGCCATGGTTATGTAAAATGGCCATTCTGCCTTATGCTTAACAGCTTAATTAAATTATAGCAGTTGCATTTATTTACATAGGCATGTATTGATTTATGCCAACATTTGTCTCTATGGAGAGCTTCCCCTGAAATCAGTGAGATCAGAACAATCAAGCAGAGAGACCTAATGACTTAACATGTGTAAGTGATAATGCTGTTCAATTGGATGATCAAGTTGTTACATGTGTTCCCATGTAAGTTTGTTTGTACGCTCTTACCAATGCGTTAAATGCCATTATATCATTCTTATCATCACCAAGCTCAGTATCAGTCTCTTCTGGCACTGCAACTGCACAGCATGTGTGCACATGGATATCTGTGTACACACACACACATAAACATATTTATACAGCAGATTTTAAAACATTTTTCCTAGGCTAGGGGAAATAATTTTGCTTGACATTTTATTTTTGAAGTGTTGGGCTATAGCTATATGTGCTTCTCTGTGTGAAGGAGATTGGGTCAAAAATGCCTTATATGTCATATCCCTGGTGCAAAACAGCTATCCCTGTTTTCAGCAGCTACATGAAGGAAACAGAATATAAAATAAGGCCTCAAAGTCATGTATATGGTTCTGCTGACATTTCTTTCTGTGGGGTGGCAGAGGCTGTCCCTGTCATTCTCAGCAGACTACACCTGTACTACTTCTGTAGCACTCAGGTTTGTCTGTGCTTGAAAGCTAACCTGGAAATATTTCCTTCGGGTCCATTGGCAGATAAGAAAAGCGGATGACATGCCATAGACACACATATCTCAGGGGAAACTACAGGTGGTAACAGATACCAACTTCATGTTTTAGGATGTCTGCAGTAAAGTTTGTATCCAAAACTTCCAGTTCAAAAGGGATTTAATAAAAAGTATTGCCAGTGTGGTTTTGCTTTGAAAAAAAGAGTTGCTGTTCACAGATAGGATTTTGTCTTCTGGCCAAGTGGTTGTAATAGTGATATCTGGTTCAATACTTCAGCACAGCTGGTTTTTTGAGACTAAACACTTTAGTCTTTACTCAACTAAACCTACCACTAGTTTTACTTTCAATGCACAAAAAACAGTTAGGCATCACAAAATGTAGACCAATGTTCACAGCAAAGGCTTCATTAGGCTAATGGGGAGTTAAATAGGACCAAGATATCATTTACTTTCAGGAGAAGAGAAGAAATAGAGACTGAAATGTTCTAAAGGATCTACTGTATATGCTCTGTTTTGATCTGGTGCTGAATGCAGTTTTCTAAGACTGATTCTTTAGAATTAGGAGGAATTATACTATAATGTGTGATAGTCTTATGGCTTCTGGTCTTCATTTAATTTCTGTCAAGTAGAGAAAATTATTTAAACAGTAGAGAGGAAAGAGAAGAATCCATCAATATGTACATTTTTTTTCCTCCAGAGATTAAGTAAAAGTTTTTGCATGTATTTACATTTTTTCTTCCGTAGTATATACTGTACTGTTATATTTGGAATAGATCTTCAGAAAAGCTTCAGAGGAGTTAATGAGAATAGGATGTTTGTACAATTCTGTAAATATTGTTTTATATTTCTGGGAGCAGCAATCATATATCTTGAGTCTTTCTTTCTAAGCTAGCCGGCTCACTTGGACTCACATTTAGGTTAAAACTTTGGCAAAAGTTCAAGGAACAGGGAAACCATCTGAGGATCTGGTCCAGTGAGTGAGATCCAAGAAAGCTCTTAGATGTCAAATGTGCAGCTGACATAGATTTTAGGAGTCTGAGACTGAGGGAGAGGGAGAAGTTGTGCTGCTGTGCATGTCCAGAGCTACCAGCAACTGAAGTCTTAGCCAGTATGTCCTTTTGAAGCCCACATAGTGATCATACAAGGGCCTCAGTGTCTTCCCCAAGAACTAGACACATTCACTCATGGCACTGCTAATGCATACAGAAATCAGAGTTCAGCACAAAGCTGGTTTGTATCCTGGGTGTCTGGGAGAGTCTCTTTCCAGGGCACTCTCTCTAAGAGACAGCATCTGAGATGGCATTTCTCTCTCACTTGTGCTCTCGTTCTTTCTTTTTGCTTAAACTCCACGGGGCAGATGTAAAGGTCAAGTCAGATGATTTGTCTGGGTATTAGGGAATATCTTGTTGGAGGTGCAATTCAGTTTCATAAAGTTCTCTGGTACTGGCTTGACTCAAGGTTTTTGAGGAGCATCTACAGTTAGACTTCTATCTTGTTTAAAGCCTCTCTGCTATTTGTCTTGAAACAATTATATTTCAAGTCCCTTGCTAAAACAACTTAGAAATGCTGATAGGTATATTGGGAAAAAAAAGACACTAAATATATAATCCATGTTCCCTCTCCATGTAACTATGAAATGCATCTTGTTCACTTTTATCTTTGTCACAGATTGACTGACATATAATATCTCAGCTTGACACCTTGATATTGGTGATCAGAGTAATTTGTTCCAACCTGCACACTAAACCCTCAAGGTTAGATATTCCTAAAATATAAACATAAAGGATAGATTACTGCTATCATTTCCTACTTTATAATCTGTTGGGATTTTTTTTACTAGCAACATGCTAATATTCCATCATAAAGCAGCTGGTTTCTTTCTGTACATCATTTCAGTGTCCATTTTAACTGTATAATTCTTTTACTCTTTAATTGCAACGCTGAGTTATTCCTGAATTGTGTGCTTCATGAGCTTCAATGCAGAATGGGGCAGTGGTGTGGCAGAAGACAAATCACACTGTCAAACTCATGTGAACAGAATCCATGCTCCTTTTCTATTTTCTTGCAGCACATTGTTTCTTTATTCTTTGTCTTTACACATTGCAAAATACACCTGAATTAATCATTTTGATACTTGGAAAATAATATGTAATATCCTCCTGTATTGACTAGGCTTTATAATTTATTTAGTGCCTACTTCCAGCAGTCTTATGAAGCTTTAGAAGGTAGCAGTAAGGTTGGAGGAGAGTTTATAAACCTGACAGCCTGCTTGCACGGGGGCTCTGTCACACAAACACACCCACACACAGCTTCAGCACCTTGGCACTGAGGTCCAGACCAGACCTTGCCAGCTGCTGTGCTCAACCCCACCACATCCACGTTCTTCTGCTGAACTTCTCAATGGCATTATCTGACAAATCTTGTGCATCTCAGGCTGTAAAAGCTTTTAGCATTTTCCTTGTTTATATACATCCTATTTGATACTGCAGCCTGCTTTTAATCAAAGTCACTGGCCTGGGATGGATCAGCTCTGGGTTGCTGCTGCCATACTCCCTAGGAACCATTTCACCAGTGTGATGCTACATGTGTTGGTCACAATTAGGGATAAAGTGGGAAATGCTACTCTTGTGTGTCTGAGACTGGACAGAGACTCCTGTTGCTAATTCTGAGACAGACATAATTTATGGCCAGCTTCTCTCTTTGTGGTATTTCTCTGCTGTTAAAATTAGAAGAGACTTGGGAGGGAGGATCTGACTTGTCAAATGAGGGTAATAAGTGGTAGGGGTGAACCTCATAGAGTGGTATTTTAGGTTGAACTTGGTGATCCCGAGGGTCTTTCCCAAACTGTGATTCAGTGATTCTGTAATAATATTATTGACAATTACATTTTCAGCAATTTTCTGGTGCTGGTGCTTTTTCAGATTTGAAGCCTTTGGGTTCCCCTTTCCTCTCCTGCAGATATCCAAGCACATACCATCCCACACTCTGAATGAGGAAAGAGAGGTTTTCTACTGGTGTCCACAGCCAAAATTGTCCTGCTCTTTTTTGGATTTTCAGCATGATTCTTGGTGGTATCACATGGTTAATAACAGGTTTCAGGCTTATTGGGCTTTGGTTGAGTAAGGACTGATCTTTGTTGATTTATTTTGAATCATCACAAGTCCAAATAATTGGAATCTGTTCAGAAAATTGTGTGTGGGTCATATGCACATATGCAAGTACACATAAGCATCCCTAATTTGTGAGCCCGGTCTTAGGCTGATACTGACATTGACTACTGCTTTGTATATCATTTATTTATATGCTCCAGCTACTTTTTATCCACCCTATCCTCTCTTAGCCTCAACTGCTTGTGCCCATACTAGCTAATAAAAATGTAATACACATAGAGGTCAGAAGCTTCTTTTCCCACAGAGCTACTTTACTGTGATTTATAAGCAAAATAATACTACAAACACTGTTTGCCCCATCTGCCCATCACAGCATTTCACTAGTGGTTAGCAAAATGCTCCAAGATCCCCCAGAATCGAAGGTTCTATTTAAATGTAAATTATTATTTACAATATCTTATGCTTGATATAAGTTTTTGGGAAGTTTCATCTTTAAACTTGTTTGCTGCAGCAAATCCTTTCATAGCTATAATTTATATGCAAAGATTTTCCCTGTCCTATCACACATTTTCCAGTATGTTTTGATGAAGCCTGAATAGTTCAAATTGAGGTCTAGCATTGTGCATTTTACTTATTTCATATCTTATATGTATTAAGTTTTGTCATAGGTTAGGGCTTGCTTTTATATTCCAGTAAGAGAAGATACAGAGTAAATGATTATGCAAGGTCTTTGTTATTTATATATACTGCATCCTGTGTCTGTGCTGCTCTGGTCTTCAAGTGAAATGCAGGATTCTATTTTAATTCTCATCACTGTATATGATCATTAACAGCTACTGCACACAGTAAAAAATAAAAATGCAATTCAAAGAAGTGTGCATATAAATAAACATAAGTGAGCGTATTACAGAATGAATGAGATAAATTGGTTCTTTTCAAACATCTAACTTATCTGCAGTTTAAGGGACAGTTCCTCTGTGCTGTCTCTGCTCCAAATGGCACTTTAAAAAAAAATTAAACATAACAATAAAAAAGAATTCATTGGTTTTAATAACATTTTCAGCCATGTGGTGAGGGTGGGATTCCTTTTTTTTTTTTTTTATTTTGTTCCCTGAGATTGCAATTTTGAAAATAGCAGGAAAGGTCATAATGTATTGAACGTTGCTTTGCCATTTCTTTAGCACTTCTGAATTTCAGTTGCATTTGGTTTATTTCTTTGCTGAAGCACTGAAACATTCAGCATCTTCCTTATTCCCTTTCCAGGCAGCTGTTGTAAGGATAACCCTCGCCCCCTTCTGTCCAGACGCTTGTCTAGGGCTTGTTTTCCATTGTTCTGTAAAGCATCTGCTCACCATCCTGCCTGGGAAGAGAAGCAAGGCCTTATCTCAGAAATTTTATCCATCAGCTCTCTGGCAGCTGTCACTACAGTATCTAAACATCATACGCAGAATGAAAGCTTATGCTTATGTTTCCCTGTAAAGTAGGAACTTGTTCCTGCCCATTTTAAAGTGATTTCTCAAGGTATGTAGACCAGCACTGGTTGTTTTACCAAGAGAAAAATTGTTGAATTGTTATTACGTTCTACTATATTGATTTACAACCAAAAACCAATAATCGCATCATGATATTTTGATGAGAAGCAGGTGACTGTCAATCTTGCTCAGCTTGGAGAAGCTCTGAACTCTGAAGGCCGCTCCACATTTGTCCAAGCAGTTTTCACTCTTCCTTTCCTTTTTCCTGCCTCCACTCCCTGTGACCTGAGAAAGCAGTGAGCTCAGCCTTCCTCCTCTCCACTGGCCTCATCTCCGCTTTGCTTTCGCTCAGTCCTGCCTTCAACGCTAAGCAGGAGTATGGTGCACTGAGGCAGCCTATGCTCTTCTGTGGTTAAAGTGGAGTAGACTATGTATTAAAATACTAGCAAAATAAACTACTGAAGTCTGCTTTTCTCTGGGCACAACCAAACTGAGATTAATGCCTTCTTTTACACACACAAACTCAGATTCTTTTTCTTTTGCATATTCACACACACACACATATATATAGATATTTACTCATAACGAAATTGGAGAAAAAGCAAGTGTAAACTCAGATTCAGTGAGAAGGTGGATGAATATCTGCGCTCACTGATGTGCTGTGTCTGGAGTAAAAGTAGAGTAAAAAAATGATTGCTCTGAACAGAGACAGAAGTTCTTACAAACGCACACATCAGTGAATGGGTTACAGTGACAGCAGAGCTGCTGTGTCGTTGTAGAGCTTTACATCCCCCAAGCAAAGAAAGAAGGAGACCTGACTGAGGAGGTAGTAGAAAGATCAGGTATTTTAATTCCCATTTTCATCATTAGAAATTGCTATGTATTACTTCAGAGTTAGCCTGACTTTCAAGTGGACTTTCATGTTACTGAGAGTCTTACAGTGTTCTGCTCTGGCCAGCTCTAATTCTACATAACAGGATAGTTTATGCTCCCTTCTTGAAATGCTGGGATCTTCTACCTGCTCTATGTTTTGGTGGTAGGTCTCTATGTTTAGGTTTGATAGTGTTGTTTCAGGATATGCATTTCTTGATACTCATGTGTGTGTGTGTGTGTGTGTGTGTGTGTGTGTTCAAAATACAATAGACTTCCTAAACTTCAATGGACATGTCAGGCAGCCTTCTCTATGTCTTTTTTTTCCTCTCCATAAAATAGGAGTAATAGGATTTGCATACCTGCCCAGGCTTTTTGGGAGGAGAAATGCATTGGACCTGTGAGTACTTGATAGGACAACAGAGAAGTGTTATGGAGCAGCAGCAGATATGTTATATCTTTCTGAATGAAAGGTGCAGGGTGACTTGCCATCAGTCACCATTCTTGTTACTTACCACAGAGTAATTCTACAGGCAAGGTAAAATAAAACTCTTATATCTTGGCAATAAAAGCATATTCCCTAATGCAGCCTGTTGGGACTTAAATGTTTTCAAATAAGGTAACTACTGCCCCAAAAAACCAAACCAAACAAAAAACCACACACACAAAAAACAACAACCCCTCCCAAAGCCAGAACAAAACCAGTTTGAAAAGTATTTCTTTCCTAGTTTAACTGCAGCTTCTGCTCCACCAAAAGACAGTGAACTTCAGTGCTTGTGAGCCCCTAGTAATTTTTGACAACACAGGCCTTCTGCTCTATGTAGTACAGCATTTATAATGTTTCTGCAAATATCATTTTGATTGCATTATTCCTTTGTCTGACCTATACTTTCAGATAAAAGTGTTTTGCTTAGAAACTACATAATAAATCACCTGTAGGAAACAGCCACGTTCCTTTTCTATCAGGGACTAAATGTGAAAAATGGTTTAAAAGAAGCTAAGTGTAAATGATGGAGTTCTGTTACCAGTTTTGGCTTTGCTGAAACAAAGTAAAGGTAATGTGCAGGAGGCATATCTCAGGGTCACTGCAGTCATGTGTCAAATGCAAGAATAGTACTTTATTTGGCAAAGAGATCAAAGAAAAGCTTTTTGTTATTTTTCTTCTGTATGCTGAGGAATGGAATAGGTTTTCTCCCTTTTTATGGTTAATAGAACTACGCTATAGTTTCACTGATCCTAGGTGAGATCACCCTCTCCACAATATGATTACATTTCAGTAGTTAAAAAAAAAAAATTACATAAGTACTAAGCGCGATCTGACCTACCTTTCCTGTGTCAGACTGCTGAAATTATTTTATATTTATATAAATCCTAGCTGCTCTGCACCTTTTCATACCTAAAATAAATGCTACTTTGGGAGTCTGGGGTCTCATGGTGGACAACTTATTGCATGTTAAATCTGTCATAGTATATCTGTGAGAGGATTTAAGCTGAAAAGATAATTTTTACTTTTTTTTTCTTTTTGAAGGCTAGAAAAAAACTTACTAAATTCATTTCCAAAGCAGAGAACCAGAAAAATTCCTTTTTGTATTCTTGTCTTCTCTGCAAGCACCATGCCAACAAAAAATAAGGGAAAAGTAAAGCAAGTTTGAAGCAAAATAGCCAGTTATTGAAACACTTGCAGAGACAAATCCTGAAGTTATATAGGCTGCAGTGATTATATTTTTCAAGCTGTGCTTCAGAAGGTGCCATGATATAGTGTAGTTGTCTTTAATGCTACAGTTATCATATATTAAAGAAATGCTTGTGTCTTCTTCCTCTGCATGTGCATGTTATACTTCGAGACTTATTCTCCTAGTAGGAGTGAGGTTCAGGTCTTCCCAGAAGCAGATTCATTTCTCTGGAAGAGTTGGTATTAAAGGAGTGTGTTTCATAGGATATGAATGAGGCTGCAACATTCCTCAATGTCCTGTAAACCATTTGGAAGGGACAACCTTATGTCCCTTAGAGGACAGAGCCTCAGAATAATGCCACATTTCCTTTCAAAGGAGTACATACAATAGTCAGCAGTGTTTGTGGGTTTATTTACCATAACTTAGGCTAAGGAAAGGGACATCCCTTAAGAATTATTCACAATGTTACAGATAGTTCCTATCTTACATCTTCTTTTAAGAAGCTGATGAAATTAATGAGAAGTGACAAAAGAAAAGAAAGTCAACTAACGATGTGGCTGAGGTCAAGCTTGAGGAATGAGCACAGTGGGTTAAAGCACCAACACAGTAATGTAGGTGTGAGCAAATGAACCGTCTAATAAATAATTAACAATTAATTTTCTTCTGTCTTTTATCTTTACCTCTTTTTTTCCCTCTACTTTTCTACCCTGTGTTTCTGTTTTGCATTTTCCATGTTCCTGCAATTAATTAAAAAACAGAATCAAAGCGCAAGGTTACAAAGTTCCAGTTCTGAAATCCTGCCAGAATGAAAAGTTCTGCTTCTCCGATCCTATTAGTTTGTGCTTATGTTGAGGGCTGGATGTGCATATTTTATAGAGTGTGTGCATGGCTCAGAAACAGCTGCTCCTCCTAGGCAAGTGGTTCACAATACAGCCCTTCTACTTCTGAGCAAAGGAAGCTTTGTTTTATAAATCTCCAATGCAATGTACATGCAGTTTTGTGTCATGTTATATTGTCATATGACAAGACATGAACCAATGTAAGCCATCGTAATGCAGCACAATGCATTGTATGAGTTACACCTTGTCAGGTTTTTTGGCTTCAGAAAGGAGCTTTTTTCCCAAAGGTAGTAAGTGATGCTGGAAAAAAATCCCTGTGTTACCTAGAAACTGACAGGTGCCCCTATTTTCTGCCTATCCAAATTAAATTTAATCTGAGTGTGTTTCCACACAGCGAATCTAAATGTTGCTTTACTTTTTGTCATTTCCCAATTTTCATGTTAGTGGTCTGCTAATGTGATTAAATGTTTGCCTCAGGCAGCTAAGACTGTGCTTTGTCCAACTGGACAACTGATGAGCTCAGCAAAGTTTAAAGCTCTCTGGCTAAGAAGGGATCAGCATCTGAAACCTATATACTGGCCTGAAGAAGGCTCTAGTCCTGCAGAGAGTGAACATGAGACTGTGTTATGCTGTCATCAAGCTAAGCAGATATGCATACAGATCATCTGTCCTTCGCTTAGCCTTATCAAAAATGCAATACAACCATTACCTGCATAGTACGCAGGTAAGCTTTGCATGGCAGAGGCCTAAGGGAAAGAAATGCTATGTTTTTATGGGTAGTTAGTAGGGGGTAAATGATACGTGGATTAAAAAAAGTACATTTGCTTTCTGTATTTGATGGAATTCTGTATGGCTGTCCTGTGCCTGCTCACCATGCTCCTTTACTGGCAAATGCCTTGAACAATAGTTAAAATCCTCACAATGAATTCTTTACTGCACCAAGCACCAAACTGCAAATGCACCATATGCATACCATCTCCAAGAGCTCTCCATATAGCATTAACACCCCTGTTTGGTGGGGAAGGAGGGTTAAGTGCTATAAAGCAAATTATATCTGTTTGTTTGAGAAATTGCAGAGTAAAATATTACCCTCAAGTTTGAAAGTTAACTCCAAGTGTGATACTCAGCTTTCAGCATTATTTCACACTCAGGATAACTTTTGTAACTCTTAAGAAATATTGCACTACTATTGCCTTGAAACCTGTCACAGCTTTTTGTACTGTATATATACTGCCATCCAAGCACTGGAGCAGAGCTAGTGAGATTACATGGAAGAACTTCAAGGTTTCACAAATAGTTTTAAAGGAAAATTACATGGTTAATGTAGGGACCCTGCACATGCATTTTTTTTCTGACTAACACTGTGTTTTAATAGGAAGAAGTAATATTGGAGGCATATTCATATACCAAGTAAGTTCCTTCCTGGGTGTTGATTCGGGGCAGTAAAACTGACATGTTACATGTTACCAGTTAAACTCTATTCCTTCCTGGGTCAAGATCTTAAATAGGATGAAACTAGAGCAGATAACCTAGTGTATCTCACAGTGACTAATATCAACAATAACATCATTATTTTCCCAGCACACTTTTTGTCAAACTGGAATTAGACCAGCATCATTTAATGAACTGGAAGATTCAGAATTTCTTTCTTCTCAGCTAGCTCTTTCTAAAGAATATGGTCTTCCACATCAGAGTTAAATCCAAACCTCATCTACCCAAGCACTGGATTTATCAAAATTTGCTGTAAGAGCTTACAGATAGAGCCATATTTTGTATCTGGGTTAGGTGAAAGGAGAAATTGCCCTTTAAGATTGAAAGTAAGTGGAAAAAAGCATCCATGCAGAAAATTTCTATCATGTTCTGGAACCCTTTCTCCATCAGGTTCTAAACTTTTCTTGTCTGTCTGCTGTCCCCACTTTATATGACACTAATCACAATTAGTATCTGGGCACCTACTAGTAATTCACTTAGCGATGAGATTAATCAATAGTGATTTCTGAAAATCTTTCATTCTTGAATTAGGTTCCTGACACACAAACTCTGTGGAAGACCTTCAGGTGATATATGTGGTGCTGATTTATACTCACTGAGGATCTGCCCTGCAAAATAGTAACTAACAGTGTGTGGTCCCTACGTGAACACAACCCCCTAAAGGTTCCATGCCTTAACTTACTGTGTGGCATTCCTAGATCATGGCTCAAACTCTTGGCCAGTTTTCCCGGGAGGAGAGATCTTTCTTGTGTTTGGGAACCTCTTATTTCTTCTCCTTCTGTTTAGGGAAAGTGGAAGTTTGTGAAACAATGAAGAATAGTGGCACTGAAGACTGAAATCTTCAGTATTCATCAAAAAGCAGCGGTGCAGCACCAAGGGAAAACAGAACATTGATGTTCTGTTGAGGGTCCTGCACACTGTCCTGAAAAGCGACCACAATTAAGGTAGAGCAGATTTGAATCTGTATAGTAAATACCTGTTTATCAGATACCTTTTCTTGTTCTTTACATCCCCTGGAAATGTAGTGCCTCTCCAGCTCTCCTCTGGCAAACACAATTTTACAACAACGCCGAACAAAGAAAAAGATGTTCCTGATATAATTATGCCTCCTGCAACTTAAATTTTAGGCACTCGGTTTCATCTCTTACTTAAATATATCTGTGTATTTTAATAGGGACGTTCAGCTATGCTTTTATTAATGCAAAAACATTAAAGCACTATCCCTGAATACTAAAGCCTTAAAGGGCCGTTTCAGACAGAACCTGTCATAAAATGTGCTCTCAAGCGTGTCCCCTTTAAGAGATTCAAGAATTAAATGTTCCCGTATGTGAATTTTATTTTGTACAGCACATTTGCTTTATGGCTACAATTAAGTTAGATGTGCCGATAACAATGTCTGCTTTCCATTTTAAATCGCACATTTCAGACAGTGTGCATTGTTTTATTATCTAATCCACATGCTTTTAATTGCAATTATGGTCCCTTATGAGTCCCCTGGGAGGGCATGATTGCAATTAAAAATGTAATTTAAATGTTAATTAATTACATTCATTTTCTAAACTGGGAAAATTTCATTTATTATTTTCATGTGTTGTGCACTTATCCTAAATGCGTTACCTTCTAAATGTTTTTTTGGTTGGTTTGTTTTTTTTTTTTCCAAATTAAGTGTTATGTTTATAAAACAGGGTGTTTAATACCCTTTAAAATTTTGTTAGGATGTTTATACAAATTATTACTTTAAATTAATTGTTTCCAAGCTCTATGCACGATTTATGTGTGTCATGCAAGCCAGAGTAGAGATAGGTTTTATATTCTGCTGCAATTACATTCACATGAGAAGCCAAAAACTTGCTCAGAAATGCACAGTTATGTATATGTGCTCTTGGACACATTTTCTGGACAGAAGAAGAGGATTTATTGGAGGTCGATGGTGGTTCACCTGAGACACCGCCAGCTAAGGAGTGCCCTCATCGGCCTGAGCAGCCTGAAGTCTAGCATCAGGTTTTGCAACAAGTGTAACAGACAGCAGGCAGAGAGAAAGAGCTTGTTAAAAATAGAAACCAGAGAATCATGAAGCTGCTTTCTTAGAAATGGTAAACTTAAAACCAGACCATTGAAAAAAATAATTTAGTTCTTTCTGTTGCCCGCAGGTTTTTTAAATACTGACCTGCAATCATAGCAGCCGAAAAAAAATCCTCTCTTGCATATGAAAGCTGAGATTTGTACAGAATCTCACAACTCAAAAATTGATGAAAAATTGTCAAATATCTCCAGAGTGGTAAATGGCCAATGCTGCTGTGTCAATAAGCCTGCAGAGCCCCAGGCTTGATTGTGGAAGTCTGGCCAGAACCACTGATATCGGGGGCTGCCTTCCTGCTGGTTTTTTGCAAGCAGTATTTAAAGTCCAGCATTTGAAATAAAACTCCTTGAAATCTTCCCTGCACTGGCTGCTTCAAGTCACATTGACACACTGCAGACATGAGCCTGGAGAGCAGGGCAGGTGACTTTCCAAGCAGGTGCTAAGTCAAGTACTGATGGTTTTGAGTCACTGGGTTCTGTAATTAAAAACTGATTAAAGATATCATGATCCATCCTATTATCTTTACAGAAGATACTCTCATTATAAATTTGTGGTCAGTGCATTGGAAAAAAAAAAAAAAAAAAGGAAAGAAACTATAATTTATTTTCTCAGACTCCATCACAGAACAAACCAATTAAGTCAGGAAAATTTGGATTATGATGTTCTGATAGACTAACAGCTCCTCTGAAGAGTGAGATGAAGCCACAGTATACAGCTGGAAGATTTTTATTTTAAAGTACCACTGCCAGTTGTAGCTGTAAAGACAGTCTTTCAGAAGGGTTTAAGCATTAAAAAAAGGCATTAAACTACACTGAAAAATATCTACTTTTTAGTGAGGCAAAGCTCAGCCTTTATGATTGCTTTAAGTAATAGCTTAAAAATAAAAATCAAAAGATACTCTTTAGGATGAATCAGTGCTGAGAATTGCACAGCTTTCTTACAGAGGTACATACACAGGCCACAAATACAGCAGGGCAAGTGGGCATGGACCTGATAGACATATTATTAAGCAGTTACCCAGCCAAGTGCTCACAGGAATTCTACCTAGATCTTGAACCATTCTTGGTTCCTGAAGTACTTGGTCTATCCCCTCAGCACTTCCATCTGAGCTTTCTTCTTTGTGCTGTCTGTGCCACTCATGTTTTCTTCACCTTTGTTGCTCCTCTCAATGGAAAAGACTGTGATGTCAGTAGAGGTAGTTCTGCAGTCTGGGTTTGGTGTCTGAGCTGCAGGTGCCCAGGCAGGGAGTCTTCCTCTCTGGAAATATTCAAGACCTGCCTGGATACATTCCTGTTTGATCCGGTGTAGGTGATCCTGCTCTGGCAGGGGGGTAGATGATCTTTTGAGGTCTCTTCCAACCCCTAATACTCTGTGATTCTATGAAAATACAGGAGAGGGAAGAACAAGAGCTTTGTAGCCCAAAAAACATTGAAATAATAAACCACATTTTCATTTGTGTCATTAATCAGAAGAAAAATACTAGCTAGGTCATAACTAGCAGAGAATGTCTAGAAAGTCTAAGTCTGGTTTGGGTGAATTAGCCTCCTTGCACAGAATTTTTTTTCTCATTTTACCCCTCACAGTCACATGTAGTTCTGATTTTTTCATTTTCATTGATCCTAGAAGGCCCCAAAACCATCTCCTTCTCAGTAGTCTCAGTAACACACACTGTCATGAAGTGCACAGGAACCCACACATTCATCACACACAGCTCCCAGGCATTGGCCCCTACTTCAGACAAATCCTTCCCTCTGATCTAAGGGCATGGTTATAGCTGCACAACCCTGGAAGTTCCTCCATCAGTTTGGGATGGTGCCGTTCATGTTGCGATGGGGAGATCAAAGCAATTACATGACTCCCAATAACCCTCATTGACTATCTATTGAAAAAATCAGATTCTAAATAAATTACTATTGTACGTTTAAAGCTGTGCATGACGTGTCCTACTTACTGGGTGACCTAGATAATTTCCATAAATTAACCTCTTTTACCTTCCATTTCCTTTGCCATCCTGCTGTTACCTTCCCACAACTACTCCATCACTATGTAACTCATCTGGTGGATGGAGAAGACAGTGATGCTGCGCTGAGTCTTAAAGTGACATTAAGAACTTACCTACCTAAGTGTTCATTTGCATCTTGCTCACTAGACTTGTCATATAGCTGGGGAGATAATATATTATGAGATGTGTACTGAATTAGCTGTCAATTGTAGTGAAGCTCTCCCTTAACTATGTGAGGAGAAAGCTCTTGAATGAGCCTCAATCTTGCCTTCTTTTTTTCAGCTGAGATGTTTCATTTTAGTCACCCAACCCCAACCAATTTTATTAAGTCTACTGTCAGCTGTGACCCCTGCTGAGGACTGGCAGGGCTGAAATAGTTATGCTGCCTGATGTCATTTGTGGCAGCTACAGATCCTGCTCCTGCTTAGGCACGGAGGGCTCTATTCCTGCAGCAGCAACCACCGCAGTCATATTAGGCAAAGTGAAAAGGCTCAGGTCAAAGCCACACTGTATCCGCCAGTGCTGTCTGCTAGGTGACCCACAAAGACAGGCAGCAGGCAGGTGGGTCAGCATGGTCTTTCACTGGAAAGGTTTAAATAGTGTGTGCTGCACTCAAGGAAGAAAGGATCAAAGCTTAGCATGTCAGGAAAGTCGAGCTGGCATTGCACTGCCAGCATCATCTAGGCAACCAGTCAGTGCTTGTGCCACATGTGGAGTCAGCACTTCTCCCACACCCATGGCAGGATCACCCTGAGGGGGTGTTTCTAGTGATTAGCTTGTTCTGGGAATCCTCTTCTGTACTTGACAAGCAAAAAGAGCAAGCTTTGGTGCTTGGTGCAATCCCTGAACATGGGTGCAAACCACTCTGCTGCTGGCACAGGGCAGAGTGCTGAAACACAGCTGCACCTGGAACAGTTTGTGGCAAATACCTTTGCTGGGGTGACAGTGGGGCTGGTGTGGGTCAGCATTTTTATGGCAGTAGATACATCTAATCCTGCAGAGACCTGCTTTCCATCAGTCTTTGATCAAAGCCAAAGGTAAGGGACCAGGAGAGCATCCTGTCCATTTAAACACCAAATTTGTATTCTCTATTTAGCAGTTTCTTTACCTGGAAGGAAGGCAACAATTTCAAAATTTGCTTCACATTAATGATTCCAACTTAACTACCATTATTTTAGTTAATGAAGATGCCCCTAAACTCTGCAGGGGGACAGCTGCTTCATCCTCTCCTTTTTAAATGCACAAGTCACTGTCTCCCTGAGTAGCCTGACTAGTGACAGTGATGTTGAACTTGGTGCACCATGTGCCTTAGCTACATGGAATGTCTTCACACCCCGCAAGGAAGAGTAATGTGAAAAGAGAGATATAGACCTAAAACTTAGAAAATCCAATTGTAGCTGCCTGAGATCACAGCATATTATATTCTTTACATGCCAAAGAAAGTTTAAATCCTGAAAGAGTGATACTTTATCGTCAAGGTAACCAGAATAGGTTCACCAACAATTTACGTGGCTCTTAAGTCTATTTACATGCTTGTTTACTTGGCTTTTTCTAAAAGGAAAAAAGTAGTTACCTTAGCAACTGCCTCATCACATGGTGCCAAGGCTTCCTTTGCTATCAAGTATCTACTGCAAGGAGCTCACAGACTCATTTCGTAGGCACATCTGCTTTACCCAGTGGAGTCTGGGGATAGTCTATGCATTAGTTTATGGTGTGTTTGTTTTGAGGGCTAAAATTTGCATCCCAGACAGGTAGCGAGATGTGTCTGAGCCACCCTGGCTTGGAGGAACTGTGCAAGGACAATGCCAAGGCAGAGATGAGAGAGCAGTACAAACCTCGATGTGATAAGGATGTGCTGTTTTCGAAGGGAGGAGAGGTTAGCTCTGAATGCCACAGAGTGGGTGTTGTTCCATTTTATTTACAAGATATCACTATCAAGGATCATTGCACCAGTAGTCAGCTTGACTCTCCCTAGAGATCCTACCTTCCTTGACAGAAAAACATTTAAAGAAAAACATGAATCCTAGGATGGTGGGATGTAGTACATACTGGAGCAAGAAGTCTTTAGGCTTTCCATGTGAATTATTAGCGCAAGAGTTTGCTGCTTTTGTCCCCTAATCTGTTTCTAGAGTTTTGGACTTAATCAGCTTCTGCTCTGATCGGTAACACGTGTAGGAAAGCAGGGGCAAAAGAGATGCCAGGCATAGTTTTTCTTTCCTTGCCTTTCTTTCTGCAGAAGATTTTGACCTGAACTGTGAGTGAGCATGCTGCTCTCTGGGCATACTCCCAAGAATTCAGAAATCTAAGTCACCAACTCAGGCTTTCTTTGTGTCTTTAAGTGTTTATGAGAGGGCTGCTTTGTCAAACGCCCTCATTTTATTTGCTTTCCTTGCTCATTGTATTTTAATTCATTAACTGTATTAAGGCATTGGACTGACTGCTAGGAAACTTATTCTAGAAAATAATTCAATCTCCTCAAATGATCAGGGCCAGATTTTTTAAGATAGCTGCATCTCTTCAGATTAAATCCTAGTAGAATTTTCAAAAGGACCTCATCAGATTAGACCTTTGATTCTTTTCTAGCCTACTTAAACACTCATAAAAATGCTGTTAAGACTCTACCTGTATTCCAACTTTTCCTAAATATCTTTGAAAACATAGACCTTTTTTGTGTCTACGTTCCTCCAACTACTTTAGTCTTCCATTTCTCAATTCCATTTCCATTTTGTTTTCCAAAATCTTAATCTGATATTGATCTTCATTCTTACTGTGCTCTTTAGAGGTTTTTAATAATGCAACTTGCATTATTTTCATCTTTTAACCTTTTATTCATTCTATTACTGCTCCATATTAATCTAATTTAGCTTTCACTCTCTTCATAGCACAGACTTAACATGCTGTTAGAAGCCCAATTACCAGAAAACAGGTCTGCTGCCGTATGTATATTGCAATATTGCAATAACTCTACTAGTGAATAATAGTTATTAGCATGTAATTATAATATATAATACCTGTGCTTTATGCAGCTTTTTAGCAGAGATGTTTTCCTCCCCTTGAGTACTCAGGGGAGTCTGAGGCAGCCTAATGGCCTGGTTCCTACAGCACAAGACTCAGAGACCTGGACTTTCCAAACCATTTTTCAGCCTTCCTCCGAAGGGTGACAGATATCCTTTACTTCTGGGAAGAGACTCCCTCCCGTTGTGATCCACCATGCCACTGTTCTTATCCACTCCATCAATCCCCCTTGCTATTGACAGAGCTGAGGGCTGGGGGAAGAGGAGCTCGCTCCAGCAGTGCCACCATGCAGAGAGCTAACAGGGTGATGTGCAGTGTCCCCTTTGCAGATAAATATCGATTAGACAGCTGAGGAGTTGGGTATCCTGAACAGAGAATTCCAGCAAATGTGCTGACTCCTCCACATTTTGGGGTTAACGAATTGTTTTGTTTTGGCCTAATCTGTCCAGCAATGCTAAAATCAATATTAAGCTTGGCCTGTCACTGTACCTTCCTCCTGCTGTGAACACATTCTTCAGACCACACCAAATCTCAGAAAGTGCTCAGAATCAGTAGTACAGCTCTCATCTCAGATCTGACACTGGCATCTGGTGTCTTTCCATGAGGAAACACCCGGCGCTGGAGGGACATGTGCAGAGCATCCTGTGCCTCCTACCCTCCTTGTCCTGTTCTTCATCCAAGGCAAGTCATTCATCGAAGCAGAGAGCAGCCTAATCCCAGCACAGACTGAAATACTTCAGAAATGATCTCCACAAAATAGAACAGCCACCAGCACTGCACGTAAAACACCACAGACAGCAGCATTTTTTTTTCCTGAAACCATGTGGTAGGTTTTCTCCTGTTTCATGCTGCCTCAAAAATGGAAATAGGTGTATTGAGTTGTTTACATGCTAATGACAACCAATAATAAATATTGTTTCCCACACAACAGCTTCAAATGTTTAGCCAAAGCAGGCTAACTATTGAAGAACTCCTACTTTTTAGCATGAGAGGGCAGTGAAGTGAGTAACCTCAAAGCAAGTCTACAGATTGTTCCTGTGTCCCAACTCAACTGCCAAGCCTCAGTCTCACTGACTTCCTTTTTGACTCTAATATCCAGCTATAAAAGGGATCTCCCCTGAGTTGTGTCCCACTCACTCAGCAATGAGTGGCTCTTTTCAGGGTATCTTTCACAAACACTTGGCTGATCTTCAGCTGCACAGTTGCCTTTGTTTCTTTGTTTGCACTTTCTCTTCTCTGAGTCATTTTTCCTTTGAAGTTCTGAAGCACTGATGAGCAAAATACAGTCACTTTGGCAAATTTTTCTCTTTGTGAGGTGTAGCTGGCAATTTGGTGCAAAACGACCCAGCAAACTGCTCATGGGTTGGTAGAATTACAGTGATTCAGTCAGAGGAACCTCTTCATGTCTGAATCTGATCCCCTGTCTCCCCACATTTCTGACTGCTTGGAGCTGCCTGGGTACTAGAAGCTATTGGACTCGTGCAGTCAGTCCTGGACATTTTTGGAGATTGTTTGCTGCATATTTATTCTGTGGGTAAACTTGCCATAGGAAAGCTGCCTTTGTGCCTCAGTTTCCCCTGTTTTATTATTTTTCCTTGTCAGCCTTTCTGCTCTTTATGAACATTCCCCAGAAAATACATATATTTTTTTTAATAAATGTTGCGGCTCTCTTTCTGCAGTGCAAAATAAAATTCACCTTCCACTGGAGACAGGGATAATTGTACAACCCATTTTCTCAGCATTACAAATATTTGAAACTTTTCCCTCTGCTGTGAGGCTTCTCCTGGTTAAGAGCCATGCAGAGGCTCTGCCAATGGACAGCTCACCCTGCTGCATCCTGGAACTGGTTCTGTGGGTTGTCAGCCACAGATTTCTCCTACCTTTGTGTGTGCTCGCTCTATGGTTAGAGAAAACCTTGCCCTGCATTTAGTGCACAGTGTGTTCCCTCCTCCCTGCGGTTTTGAGAAAGCTACAACATTTTTAACTGTCCTGTTTCCCCACCCCATCATATCTGCATCAGTCTTTGCTATGGTTACATCCAGAGGGTCCTGCCCATGTCCTCTCAACCAAGATGGGATGATGCCACATAACACAGGCCCTTGCTTACATACCATCTTTCAACTATGGCCTTTTATATTCCTATGGTGATATTGCGCCAGTTAGTAACTGCAAAACCACTCTATCTCATACATATGTTTCCTTACATGCTTTTCTTTCACTGAGGCTGTAGAGAAAGCAGAGATGGCTGCTTATGTCTAGAAAAATAAGTCATTCTCCTCTTTCTAGTGCTCTGGAGGACTCTAGGGATCTGTTCTTCTGTGTTCCCTCAGTTCCAAGACTAATGCCTTCTTTTATATTTTCTGAGTTGAATATCTAATCTGAGGATAACTGCTGTGTGACTAACTCCCTTCACAAATCACCGGCATCCCATCACCCCTTGCTTTTTCTGGCCAAATGGTGTGGCAGAGGAAGAGTGATCTGTGCTTCAAACAATGGCTCAGGAGATGCAAGTTTCTGTTGCCAGCTGTTTCAACACCCTGCATGACCTTCACCTAGCCATTCAACTTGGCTCTGTCTGTTTCACCATCTGTAATGGGATATGAACATTTGCAGAGCACTTTGGATTGTTATTAATTCTTCATAGAGCATCTGAAATGTGGTGAACACTTTAAGATGCTATAAAAGTACAAAGTATTATTATTAAACTCAGGAGGAGGAAGTAGCTGGCCTTCAAGGTGCTTCCTTCATCAATCCTTCAGAGGAAGGTCCTTATCTTTATGACCTAAACACAGAATTTTTATTCTGCTCTTGTAGAGGGTTAATGGGTGTATTTTAAATAAAGCTCTTCTGACCCGAGCTGGAGGAGCATCATCAGAATGAATGAAGCTGATGACATCTTAAAGTTTTCCTATGCATCTCAGTCTAAAACAGCAGAATTGCTTTGCACACCATGCAAGGGTTTCTAATCTGAAGTGGAAGGCTTTGCTCAAGTAACTTGCAATTGGCCCTTTCCTCTTACCCTCCAATAAGCAGTAGACACAGGGCAACTATAATGGCTTGACAACAGTTGCACACCCTGGGGTTTTGCTGCTCTCCTGAAAAAAAAAAAAAAAACAAAAGAAAAAAACCCAACCAGCAATGTCATGGACAAATGAATGTTGACAGTGGCCATACCAAACAATTCAAGAAAAAATTGCAGTTTTATACGTATTCCTGCTCTCTTTGTCAATACTTTAAAGATGGTTCTTATTTCAGAGCAGGTATTGATTGTGTATAGGTTAGGCCCCCGGTTCCATTTGTCATTTCTGATATTATAGCACGTTATCGTTTAAAGCTGTAATGGGAGAGGTGGTTGAGCTTAAAGCAAGCTGGTTGTCTGAAGCTTTGATAAATGGCTAGATGGTCTTTGTTTCTGCAGCAGTGAGCAGTTGGCTGCTATTTGCTTTACCTTTTATCCAAGAATAACTGTGTGATGGGTTCTGGAAGTGAACAGTATCATTTTGTCAGATGTGGTTCAGAACTAGCCGGGTGGTCCTAGCAAGGCAGCTGAGGGATTTTTAACACCCGACAGGATGTGAGCAAAGGCCCTGTATAAAACTGAAACAATTCTGGCTCCACATGGCTGCTTTGGTCGAAAAGTTCTCAAGAGTTGTTTTTTAAGGTGAGAGGACAGGAAATGCTAGGGGGTGGGGTGGGGAGGGATCGTGCTTTTAAAAGCAATTCTATTCATATGGAAGGATCTTACAAGAAAGATCAGAAGACAATAGGTGGATTAGATTTCTTTGATGAACTAACAAACTTGCAAATTTTTTGCAGATCTAAATAAAAGGTCTGCTTTTCAGATGCAGTGAACGGCCCCACCCCAAGCCTCTGAAAATCAGGCCAGTAAAATGTTTATGCCTGGGAGTCTGCAGGATTGTGAAGAGAGAGGTAGAATACTCTTTGCATTCTTTCTCTCTGCATCACTTACATTTCTCAAGTTTTGGTACTGCTTTCATGAAATCACATCCGTTTGTCAAACTGAAAATGCAGGGCTGCTTTTTATGTTGAAATCACTTCATCTGAATCACCAGGAATCTGGAAATTCTACTGGTCCTTTCCCAGTAGCTTTGCAGAATCTCTTCTATTGAATTTTGGGTTCCCAGAACTAAGATCACAGGATCACAAGATGTCAGAGGTTGGAAGGGACCAACCTGTCTGCCAGAACAGGACCCTAAAATCTAGCTCAGATCACAGAGGAATGCATCCAGACAAGCCTTGAAAGTCTCCAGAGAATGAGACTCCACAACATCTCTGGGGAGCCTGTTCCAGTGCTCTGTGACCCACACAGTAAAGAAGTTCCCCCTGTGTTGAGGTGGAACTTCCTGTGCTGCAGCTTCCATCTATTGCTCCTTGTCCTATCCCTGGGAGCAAGAGAGCAGAGCCTGTCCCCCCCACTCCTGACCCCCAGTCCTCAGATATTCATTAAATCTTCTCTCAGTCTTCTCCAGACTAAGCAGCCGCAGGTCCCTCAGCCTCTCCTTGTCAGGCAGTGCACCATTCCCTTAATCATCCTTATAGCCCTCCACTGAACACACTCCAGCAGATCCCTGTCCCTCTTAAACAGGAGAGCCCAAAAAAGATGACACCTATGGGTGTTTCATGTCATGATTCCTTTGAATCAGGAAAGCTCAATTTATAATTTGAGTGTAGCCAAAGTCAGTCCCAAGTCTATGCTTATTAGTGAATGTAGACCTGAAATTTCATGTCACTGGTTTGATAACTCAGCTATAGTGATTCCATAATCGTAGAATCATAGAATGGTTTAGGTTGGAAATGACCTCAAAGATCAGCCACTTCCAACTCCCCTGTGTCATAGGCAGGGACACCTCCAACTAGAACAAGTCACTCAAGGCCTCATCCTCAAGGCCTTGAACACCTCCAGGGAGGGAGCAGCCACAGCTTCCCTGGGCAGCCTGTTCCAATATTTCACTGTAAAGAACTTCCTCCTAACATCCAGTTTAAATCTCCCCTCTTCCAGTTTAAACCCATTACCCCCTGTTCTGTGATTAAATAGTCCCTCCCCAGCCCTCCTGTAGGGCCCTTTCAGATACTGGAAGGCTGCTATAAGGTCTCCTTGAAGCCTTCTCTTCTCCAGGCTGAAGAGTCCCAACTCTCTCAGCCTGTCCTCATAGCAGAGCTGCTGCAGCCCTCTGAGCATCTTTGTGGCCCTCCTCTGGACTTACTCCAACATTCCCATGCCCTTCTTTCATATCATTCACATCACACTTGTATGGGGTGAGTATTCAGTGCAGCTTTGGAGCATTCTGCATTGCTTCTGAATCAGTCAGCAAGGCGTCTTAACAGGTTGGTTCTTGAGCCTTCAGGTACCTACCTTTTGTTAACTATAGCTCATAGTCTATGAGCAAGCATTCAGACTACTTGTTTTTCCTGCTTTTAGTAGATGGAAATGGTAGATCTTAATCCTATCACCAAAGTTGAATTACCTGGACAAGTAGCAGCAGATTGATTCCACCAGGTCTTTTACAGATATCACAAAAGGCTGATCAAGAGCCAAAATAGCTCAGACTTCAATGCAGCTCACAGCATGATAGCATGGGAGCTGTGCTTTTGTGCGTATAGGAAGAAAGTAGTTACCTTTCCTGACATGGAAATAGAAACAAACAGAAAAGCTAGAGATCAATTCTGCAATTCTTAATCATACAAGTAACGCTAAGACTCACCAAGTCCTTGTTTTTGTGAGATTCCTTTTAGCTCTTTGCTTGCTATACTGCAGGAGAAGTTGAAGGCACACACATATGTTTGTAGGACTGACAAGATAACAATGATAGATAAGAAACCAGAAAGATGTCAAATCTGTGCAGAAGATACTGGATCGCTGCAAAGAAGGCACCACACTGAACCACCCCCATCCCTCATGTGCTTGGTGATTCAAGCCAAATCCTGGCTTCTTTGGCTGTTTGAGGTTTAGTCAATTCTTGAACCTCTCTTTGATCATTCTTCTGCTGTTTCTGGCTTTGTCCAGAGCTGTAGAAATGAGAGCATTACAAGAGAGGTATTTCTGACTGTACAATGCAGCCCAACACATAGAGGCCATGCTCATAATCTATCAGCATAACATCATCTCAAGAGACCTGGCTACCCATTTCCTAGCCCAAACTGAGGATGAGATAATAGGCAGTCATAGTGGTTTGGATAACACTTTAGACTCCTGTGGGGCTGTGTGTGCATGAAAGGTCACTTTGCACTTCTCACAGAAAGACTGGTTGTGTCCCTGGCCAAACCGTCCCTGTTCATAAAGCTGTGCCTCTCTGGGCCCCAAAGATGACTGAATTTCAATGAGGCTTTATTCTTCAAAATGAAAGGTGCTGTCTAACAGTAAAATATTGTTCTATTAAATTCAGCCCATGGCTGATCCACTACTGAGGGCTATTGAGGCAAATAAGAGCAGGGTGATGGCAGTGTGTGGTCATAAAGTTGCAGTATTCAAAAATGTAGAAAAAGCAGGTTGTCAGATTTCAATAAAGCAGTGGAAATGAATAGATACATCTCAGAGCTGGTTGCTTCCTAGTGGGATGGAATTTGAATAATAATATCACACTTGAACCAACATCAGGCTGGATTAATGGCCAGCACAGGCTGAGCACTAGTATGGTGAGGCTGCAGCAGCAGCACCACTGTAGGTGTTGCTAATGATACAGAGCAATGCTTCTGCTTGTTTGCACATGGAATGGAAAAAAATAGGGGAGGAGGAATCTGGGAATTATTGCTTTAAGCTGCAATTTTCAACAAAGAAATCTTGCCATTCCAAACTGTCTAGACCTTTAAAAATAAAAGATGTGCAGTATTTACAATGCTCTTCAGTATTCATGAGGCTTTGCTGCTTGTTGTAAGGCGAGATGAAAACAATACTCAGTAGATTTTCATAAGTGACACACAACTGTAAGATTGATAGATGATGTGGATTTAATGTATGTGGAGTTCAGCGCCGACATAAAAGCTGTGATGTACCCAAACACCGGGTTTATTAAATCCCTGTTTCCTTAAATGATCATCCAAAGCCTTTCACCACTCTCTTCTACCAGAAAATAAAGGAAAGAAGGTAGGATAAAAAGAGAGGAAGGAAGGAGGTGGGGAAAAACCCCAACCCAGGGATTCCCCTTAGTTTTGGTAGAGAATTACAGTATCGGAACTGAAAGAGACAAATATTTAGACACTCTGAGTAGAGATTAATGTGAGAGTCAGAAATACATGGAATCCACTTAAATTGATGTGATTTAGTTATGAATGGTTAAACATATGTATTCTCTGTCAAATGCCAAACCCTATTGTATTAACTTTTTCGCAGCCCTCCTGTATAGCCTCCTAAACCTACCAAATCCTTGGAGCCCAGGGATCCACTCCCTGACCTCTCTGTGAAGCAGGGCCAGAGAACAGCACCAAATCCCTAAGCTTGCTCCAGGAGAGGACTTGATGGCTGTGTAGGTAGCTCCTGACTCCTACCTGCTGGGGTAGACCTGCTTGAGGCAGGAGAGCTGCACTGGGGGAAAAAGGGCATGGCAAACTACCCTCCTTTGAAATGTCAGCTAGGGATGGAGCTGCTGACTTGCCTAGAGCCAGCCTTCACTACGCACATTCTCCAGTCTCGTTGGCACCTGTAAATCAGCTGCTATAATGGTTGTCCTCACAAGGCATTTCCCATGCACCTTTGCTAATTTGAAGCAGCAGTTCACCCTTAGTGTGACATCAAGTGGATTATTTTCTCATTCATTCCAACTTCACCCATCAGGCTGCATTCTTGTGAATTAGGATTGACTTACGCAGTGTCCCAAATCCTCTTGAAAATGATTCCTGAGTTGCTTTAATTCCCACTGTCTCTGGGGGTGCAACACACACACTCTCCTTGATAACAGCCGTAACATTTTTCACTGTGCATTTACAGCACTCCTTAACAAAGGTGTATTTGCTTCTTAGTGGAACATTTCACTTAGTTTCAGGGTCATTTCCTGTGACAGCTGAATGTCTGTCTTCTTTATCACCTCTAGATTTAGCAAAATTATATAATTAGTGTAGTTGTGCTCCTTAACCCAGCCAGCTGTGCTGGAAATCAGGGCATTTTAGCTCAGATGAAAGGAGCAAACACCATGCAAACTGAAATCAGCCTTCTTGCTCTGGGCCAAATTTGACTCTTTTTAGAAACTAGTAACATTCTCATTGTATTTCTGTGAGGTGTGAACCATTTACTCTGGACTGGTCGGTGAGCAAATGTTTAAATGCTGATTTCCTGTGGTGCTTACTGGTATTGAAAGGCAAGTTGCTTGTGCTGTGTGAGGGCAGATGTGACCAGGAAACCTGGAGATGGAATCTGGATACAGTTGAATTTGTTTCTATCAGTTCTTCCCCCTGTATTTCTGAACCAGTTATTTTTCAGGTACTCCTCTATTTCCAAAGAAAGATTTAAATTTCATTTCTTCTCTGCCCTACTTCTCTTCCTTAAAAAGAAAACTAAACAAAAAAAAAGAACTAACCAAAAAAAAAAAAAAAAATTTTCCCAAAGACAACATTGCAGTTTTTTTTTTTCACTTCTGCTATGCTTCCTACTTACAAAACTTTCACTGAGGTACTGGTATTTTTTGTAACACAGAAGAAGAATTCACACCAAAAATTGAGGGATATGGGACAGAAATATAAATGAAGGAGGTCAGTGTATACATTCTTGAATTTATCAATGAGATAGAACCAGTGACCATGTTCTCTACCCCTTAGCTGCTGGTTAAAAATCTGAGGAAATTGTTTATAATAGGAATGTTTATTGCAAAAATAAACTTCAGCAAATACTTGCAGGAAGCAAAATCCAATATGATAATGCATTTGCTTTAAAAATCTGAAACCAAGATATATATTCATGCAGTCAAAGAGACTCCCGTGTACCTGGTCCAGGTGAATGCACATCAAAATGTTCATGCCAAAAGTGATACATTAGGAATTATTTGCAGAAAACATTTCGAGTTATGAATAATATGCTGAAGGAAACTTGTAAGTAAGAAGCTGAAAATCATCAAAGATTTTTTACATTGCACTTTGTTTTTGCTGCCTGTGCAAGAGTGCTTATGCTTGGATTTTGTACACAGATTAGACTGAATGTGCACTGAAAAATACTCATAACCACTCGAAGGTGGAAAAGGAGCAAAGAAAATGGACAGCTAAGCCTCAGCATAGAGAACAGGGAAGAACAGGCGAATAAGTAGAGTGAATGTAGTAAAATTGCTGTGCCTTCTCAGCTCTCTCACAGAGTTGTTCCCTCTGCTAGAAGGTGCTTTCCCTTACCTGTGAAAACCTGCTTAGTGTTGTTTGCCCTGCTTGGTTTCATTTTTATAATTCTTTTTTTTCATGTGTTAAATCCCAATATTTTCTTTAAATCACAAGGATTAAATGCTTGACAAATCAGAAAGATTTGAGGGAACAGCAAAACTTGGATCTTGGGATTTCATTCACCCTCACTTCAGCTAAAAAGAGCAGAGGAGCATAATTTCCTTTGTAAAGAATTATGCACAGGGAGGAAGCATTAACATGCATATCTAAACCTTTCTCTCTCTGTTTCTGCTCTCATACTCTTTCCTTTGCCCCTTTTTCTCACCTATTTATCATTTGTACTTTTTTATTTTCTTGTCTAGGTTACTCCTCTTTCAAATAGCAAATCTTTCTCATCTCAGGCTGCTTGTGTTTTTGCACCTTGCTCATCATTGTGCTTTCAGATGGGTGTAAAAGCACTTCTGTGCCTTAGCACAGCTCACTCAGAAAGTAATTTCATTATTCCTTGTTTGCATTTACAGATCTATACTTGCTCTCCACAACTGCTTTGCATGCATTTCTTTATCAGTCTGCCAGTCTTCCTTGTGCAGAAAGATGGGACTACCCAGTTCTGTTACAGATGGTGCTATCAATTCTCCCAAATAGGTCTTAACCTGTCCTTTAACTTCGTTGCTATGCAGTTGGTCATTTATTCCTGCTCTTGGAAGCTAATCTTTGGGGACTTCTCCCACTTCTTGTGCAATTCTGAGTGTATCACAAAAGTGTCCTGTGCCACTTCAGAAAGGTAAAAGTGGTATCTGTACTTTTGGGAAGTAAATAGTACAGGTGGCATTGGAGACTCAGGAAGGGTTTCCTCTTCCTGGCCTGCAAATAGAGAATCTGAGTTCTCTTCTCATCGCTACCATAAATTCGGAAATATTAGGTGGATAGACTTCAGTTCCAGCACCTTTCTGGCACAGGCATATCACGATAAACGAACATGTGCCTCTTTCGTAAACTCCTCAAACCCAGATTTCCACATGGTCCCCAGACAGGTCACTGTATGGGTTGATGCCTCTACTGTCAGTAAGACAGCAGTGATAATCCTTTCTTTGATTGGCATCTGCCTGTAATACACCCGCTGCCTACAACAAGAAGGCTCTCACCTTGCCTGGGAGTTCACCTCTAACAGTAATAAGAGGAAATTAAGATCAGGCACAATAAAGGAAAGCTAGGTGCTAAATTGAGTGGAGGTGAAGACCAGTGTTCACAAGGTATATTTTCCTGTGCAGGGCTGTGGCAAGCACAGAGTGAGTGCTTTTCCCAGGGAGGTAACCTATCATGGATGTGGCTTGAACTTTTATTTGTGATTTTCATGTGCCTTCCAAAGCAGCGCATTCCCTGCACTGAGGTGACTACTTTGAGTTCGCTTTTTTAATTAAGGTTCTGTATTGTAACTAGTCAATGTACATTATTGGGAGAATGAATGTCAATGCCAGTGCTTTTTCTTTCTCTCCTTTATCTTTGTCAATGATTCAAAGACATGATTTATGGTTAGTCTCCGTCTTTCAGGATCATCCATCAAGCGCTGGTTTCACTACAGGGCTCCAAGTTGTAAATCATGCAGAAAGGCTGTCACTCATCTCATTTAACCCTTTAAACACAGGGATGGAAGAGAAGGGCTGTTCTTTGTGGAGCTGTAAAAAAGTGGCAATAAAAGGGCCATAAAATTGGTGGTTAGACTAATCTAAACAATTAATTGTTCCTCCTAATGCAATAATTATTATTAGGGAGAATTGAAATACCAGGACATGATTCCACCCTCAAAATTCATTCAGAGAACCTGGAGAACTTCCGAACTCCATAAAATATGTCACTTTTTTGTTTTCTCTTTTGAGCTCCTTTCGGATTTTTTAATGTCCATTACAGATGTGAAGAGCTGAACTTCACTTTCGAATCAATCACATGCTACTCCTGATCATGACCTTGCAGTGACTAAGGAAAGGAGTGCAAAAGCCCATTAGCAGCTGCTATTTTCAGCTCTGTAAATTAACAGTTCTTTTTCTTGTCTCCTTTTCCCCATTCCACCCCTCCCCTTTTTTCTTTCTTCTTTTTTTTTTTCCTTTTCTTCCTTTTTTTGGACAAGAAGACAGCAAAAAATGAAATGTGTAAGTGGCATGGGAGCTTCCACACTTAGCCTTGTCTTGCAGGCTTGAGGACTGGTGACAGCTTTGGCCAAGTGGCTGATTGCTTCTCTGTGTCCTCCCCTGCCAGCCTGGGCTGCTGCTCCCAGGTCACATTAAGCACTAACTTTTCAATGCCTCCACCTGCTCCAAGCACAAAGCCAGGGAGACTGGCATTAAATAATGAGGTGTCTTTCTTTTATATCTTGCTGTTTTATTTATTTATTTTAGGTTCAAAGTGTCGGAACTTGGTAATGGAGGGTTATTAATGAAAAATATATGTTTGAGGTCTATTTATTTAGATTCTGCAGTGACTTGATGGCAATTTTATCCCTGAATTATGTATGGCTCCGTTTTGCCTAGGCAAGCTGATACAAACAACATATATAGTTAGAAAAAGATATATCAGTAAATAAGCTGAAAGGTTGTAAAATATGAATGTTTATCATTCAGACGGTGCCACTTCTTTTTTACATGAACTCTACTTGAGATGGTATTTAGGAGCTTGGGACTTTTCTGTTCTGGCAATCTCTGCAGCTTGTCACAAAAACAAATGACACCAGAGGGAACCTTGTCTTACACTGTATTCTTTTGCATGAACCTCAGTCTTCTTAAGGTGCTCATAATTTAAATTTATGTCTTGATTTATTGGAAGATAAGATCCTAATGTTCTTCTCTTACAGCCCCATGCTCCTATCCTTTTCCATTTCAGTGTTTAGTACTGCTCGCCTGCCTCCAGCTGAATGAGAAATGCAGAGCACCAGACAAAGGTGTGCATCCAGGACAACAGATCCTGGTTTGTTGTGCTGGGGGCAGACAGAGTGTTCCGCTGGTGAGGCATAATAAGCTGCAGCCTTCCCTGTTGCCTGCATTAGCCCTCTGTGTGCAGAGCTAATTCCTGCTATAAAGACTAACACCTGCCACTGCTTTGTGAGCCTTGTCAACCAGCTGAATTTGTAAACAGGTCTTTTTCAGTATCATAGAGTGTTTGGGTTGTGAACTGGAAGTAACTTTGGGGGGAACTGCGGAGAAAACGTTTAATTGTCTGGTGGGATTAAGAGAAACTTTTAATCCCTCATCTAGGAGATAAATTCCAGTTTTCAAAATATCATCCATTGCAAGCATCATGATAAATTAGCACTTGTTTTAATCTGGACTAAAGTCTCATCCCACAGGAATCTCTGAGAATTTCTGCTGTTAAAATATAGCATAGAGGAGACTATAATTTTAGCATCTCTCTGCAGTCTTAATTAAGACTGTTCTGATACAAAGCTGTGGTGTCTAATTACCAGAAAGCTGTCAGAAAGCAGCTTTCAAAAACCTGTGTCAAAAAAGAGTTGGGAAGACTGGAAATATTTATTCATTTATGAATTTGTGGTGTTAGTAGAGATTTTTTAAAGTCTAGCAGTTAACATTACTGCTAATTCATCTATCAGTATCCCACCTGACAAGACAAATTCTATTTCCAGCTCCTTTTCACCAAACAGCTGCTTTTTGCTTGAACAGATAAGGGAACGTTTCCTACCATTTTATATTTCACACATTCACAAAGTAGTGGAAGTTTTTGACTGCAGTGTATCCTGCATCTCCAAGCCAAATTCTGGCACAAACTTTGAACTATTTTTACACTCAGAAGCATGCAGAGACTCTGCAGTGCAGAACTATTAAACTAATCTTCAGCAGACTCAGGAGTCCACTTGGAAACTCAGTCTTAGTTCCTGTTCTTTTTTTTTTTTTTCATGCTAAGCATGTACCATTGTCTCCAAAAGCCTCATATTTAAGACAAAATTTGTTCTTTTGTTTGCCAAGAAGTCAGCAGAGGCTGTGCATGCTCCTTGCAGGCCTGAATTGGGAAGATCATGAACCTCATCTGGGTTTCGATGACCATCTCCCTGGTCATGAAACTATGACTGAGGCAAGGGTTTTGATTTTGTTACCAGCATATTTTGTAGCCCTACCTGCTCAAAGTCCCTTTTCTGAGATTTTGCATAAAGTTTTAAAAAGGGGAGGTAATATGATGAATGCTGACAGGTACATTTGCTACAATTGATTAAACACTTTTGCCATCCTTATGATTTTCTTTCACCTGCCTTGTCTCTTGCCAGAAAGAGAGGTGTGAGTGACTTTGTCATTGACATTAAACACTTGTATATACTTCTAGCTGCAAAATGCTATCCCCAGAGTTTGTTTACTCGATCTGTATTTCCAATCAGTGCAGAAGGTTTACTAAAGCAGTTCATTACTGATTTATTTATGATGTATTTAGATAGCAAATATGGTTCTGTCAGCAGTTGCTGGCTAAACAGTGTTGACAGACATTAATAGCATATGGTATAGGAATGGAATTATGATCTTTAAGAGTCTTTGTGTCTCAACATACATTTACAGTTTGTGTTTTTCCTAGGTAGAGAGACATAGAACTTCCAAACAAGAAAACAGTGTTTCTTTTTCTTTTTGTAACCTATGGGGTTTGTTGGTGGTGACATTAAAATCTTCTGTGCCTGTTTAGCTGTTCAATTTAATGGAAGACAAATTCTCCCAAAGGTTTAATTTACTCTCACAAACTGAAATCACTGCATTCTCACCATGGGAAATGGCCTTAATTTTCCCAGCCTTCAGTATACATCAAGCATATAATTCATTTCTCCCCCCTCAATACTTCCCTCATTAGAAAACAAAGGTTTTGATATTTAAATGTTACATAGTTTAAGTTGAGAAACAGATCTCCTCAGCCCTGTAAAGTGCATTTGCAGACGTGACTGCTTCTGTCTGGCAGCAATATATTTATACAGGGTGGAACAGAAAAATACTTTGATTTTTGACCTTTAATTGTCTTCTTCCGCTAACACCAGCAGTTTCAAGGAGAAAAAGCAGAAATTGTGGCTGCTTGTAGAGGAAGGAAGAACAGGTAGCAGTGAAATACTTTCTGGCAGTTGATACTGGTTGGGGAGGAGTCTGAGGCTGAATTCCATATGACAGTTCCCTCTCAGTCACATGAGGACAAACAAATTGGAAAATAATCACAGAATCATAAAATATATCTGGAAGAGACCTCAAAGATCACCCAGTCCAACCCTCAACCCAGCACTGAAGGGTCAAAAATAATATGGGAGATCACCTCGTCCTTCTTTTTAGATAAATGACAGTGGAGGAAGTGAAATGGTGACACACCGTTTAATTTCTGAAGTAATGGGCAAGGTTTTGCTTTCCATAAAATTAAGTGAATCCCCTAAAAATTATTTGTTGGAATTGAATTACATTTCCTTAGGATTGAATGTTCTCAGAACTGTGCTTCAGAGCCCCTGCTAGTAAATACCCAAAGATATCAGGTTAAAGAGAAGGAACAAGGAAACTCTGAAAAAGTGCTTGGGTTATGCAGAACACCACCAATGAATGCAGATGTGCTATTTGCTGGGAGTCAGAAGCTTTTGAGTACCAGCTACATGAATGATTGTTCTTTTACATTACTGCTACTTTTGATGCAATGATAGAGACTTTAAGATTACACTTCCTGCTTTCACTGCTATTGGCAGCAAACATTGCAAATACACTCATCAGACAAAAAGAAGATATGGTAGCAACAGGAAGAGCTTCTGTACAGAGACATCTAAGAATAAAACATTGGGCCAATTCTTCCTAAGTCCATTTGTTTCAAAGGAACTACACCTGTTATGCCTATTGTACATGGAAATATTAATGTTATTAGCATCTGAAAAATTATTTTAAATTGAACAGTGTAGGCAAAACACACTGCAGGTTAGAGTCGGGCTTATCTCACCAGTGCATGAAGCTTCATAGGTCCCAAGAGCTGTCTGAAATAAACTGACCCTGCAGGTAACCACTTTGTGAAGTTTCTACACCATACAGGTTTACTACTTTTGCAGTATCGAAGGTCTGCTAGACAGTGACCATGGTGACGTCTGATAGCATGTGGCTGCTGACAGCTCTGACATGTGCCAGCTGGGGCCTCCTGAACAGGGTCTTTGGAGGACTTTTCTGTTTGAGCAAAACACTTTGGGGAAGGACTGTTGATGTAGAGCACTGCTGCCTCGTCTGGGAGTGTTAATGCTGCCACTGCCCTATGTCTGTGGACCAAAGATACTACACAGTAAGTGAGATGCCAAGAGATCTCTGAGGCGGCAGCAGCAGCAAAAACAACCAGTTTTGCTGGTTCTTCTCCCAGTGAGTGTTTAAAGACTCTTGTTTGTGAGGGGCAGAGTATGAGAACATAGTAAATCCTTATAAAGGAGTTAAAAGCCATTTCAATCTTTCTAAATCTTCTTATTTAAAACACATTTTCTCTCTTTGTGCAACAGATTTCCAATCAGTATAAGGGAACTGACTGCACAGAAGGAGCAATGAACTGGCAGTATGATACATGTTGAAAAACTCAAAAATTCAAATGCAGACTAGTCAAATTCCAGCTGTGCATTGGGGGATACATGCAGTAATTAGGCCGTGTAGAGAAGGCAAATTGGTAGTCATTCAAAACAAACCTTGTGTAGGTACTAGCTAGATATGTGGCGTGCTCTGTCTTCATTTAAATTTTAGCATAGATTGATAAACACGTTAAAAATTTGGGTTTTTTTAAGCTGTTACTGCTGGTAGAAAGTGAAAGAGAATCATCCAGAAATGCTTTAAAAGGGAAGCATTGTTTGGATTTGAACGTAATGGATAAACTGAAAGTGTTTAGACAGTCTGTAATGAAGTGTTGTTGGCCTCTGATCTGTGATAAATGCTTCAATTTTATAGTTCCAAATCAACCTTACCCATAAAGTCTCAAAGGACTTTCTCTGGTTAGCAAATCACCAAGGACTAAATTGGTGTCCATAGCCAGCGCATCCCCATATATCATCAAAAGATCTGTGCAGACCTATGTTTATGCAGGTTTCCATTGATATAAAAAAAATTGAAAGTTTGACATATTTTATATTCTTGGTAGGTATCCAAAATCTGTGTTAGATAAGTTGGAGAAGATTTTTTTTTTTTTTGGTCATGAATAATTGGCTTATTGGTAGCAATAGAATTCTACTGGTGTGAATGCCAGCCCTCAATAAAATTATTTGGGTTTTGCTGAAGAAGTCATCTAGTTCATGTGTGTCATCCTTTTCATTTTGAAGTTCTTGCTCAATGCAGCTCCATCTTTAATATCATCATGCACCCCACCCATCTTTATTTCTGTATGATTTCAGTTATTTCTTGAGGGGTCTTAATCAAAATAGAAGTGCAGATCCTGTAACACACTCTCACAACCAGTCTGAACATGGATGCAAATGTAATGTGCAAAATGCCTTGCAATGCTTCATTTTCTAGATGCTCTTCATCTACTTCCACCACAACTTTAATGATGCAAACTGTTTTTTCTTACCACTTCTTTCCGAGTGCCCTGGTCATTGTCCTTCTCTGTTCATCCTCCTGATTCCCAGCAGAATTTTGAGGAAAAACATTATATATGTCATAGACATTAAAACCCTGCTCACGTTTAAGGAAACCCTCTTGGACTGATCTGTGCTCTGCACTTGTTTCATTTGATCTGCCGTTCGTAGTTTCACTGATCACTTTCTTATTACTTTTACCCTTCCATCCATTTCAGTTTTGTACTCCTTTTCGAACGATTTCTTATACCACCCCTGCCACCTGCTCCCACCTGATGAATTGTCTGCTCAAACTGTTGATCTTGACCTGGCATGGTCTCTTCCACAGAAAATAAATGGTGCCACACAGACACATAATGATGCCTTAATAAACATCCCAGGTACATTTGCTGCTCCGCAGCAGTGTAAAGGTGGTGTCCTGGTTGCATGCTGATTCCTGGGAGGCAGTGAAATGGAAGAGTTAGGAATTAAAACAAAAATGTTCTTTGTTTGTATTTAACCACGCTTGAAAATCCCCTGGACTTTTTTCCCAAGCTTTTGTCTGTGCTTACACTTCTGATTACTAGGAATAGCAATAATAGCAATAAATATGTTTGAATATTGTGAATATTTTTAATAGCCTTTTAAAAACTATTATTTTAATGGTGCTTTTTTTTTTTTTTTTTTTTCCTTTTTTTTAATTTTTATGTTTGGGCTTGCCTGCAGCAACAGTTTGTTTTTTAGAAAGTCACTAATATGAGTAATTTGGTAGAGGTCAGATGCCCTCTGTTGCTTTTCCTTCCAAGTCTCAGAGAGGCCCCAGAAAAGAAAAAAAAAATGTGGGGAAGTTTATAAAGTTTTTCTTGTTCTGTTACAAAGTTGGATAATAGAGGCAGTTAATGCACTCTTTCAGCATTTTTGATCCACTGGACTGCTTTGTGAATTCCTGCAGGCCTTAGATCCCATTCTGACAGATATAATGTATAGCTTTTTTGTACCCAGTGATGTCTCTCACTTAGCAGTGGTTGCATCATGATACCTGTGCTGAAGCACTCATTTCTGGCAGGAAGTGACCTTCCTGATTATTGAATTTTTTTAACCATAACTCATAGTTGTTATTTCTTGCTGAGATTCAAAAAAGCTGCTCCTGTGCAGCTGCAGCCTCCTGTTGTTGCTGCCTATTTTATTATGCTTTGTCCCATATGATAAATTCCAGTTATCACTTAGGACAGGGCAGGAATGCAAACTGAGACTGTGGTGATTATGATCTGTACATGATCTATGACCTTTAAAACGTTCATTACTTAAAAAATTTTGATAGATATTTGGAAACTGCATTTATTTTCAATGCCAGTTGGAAGCTTTTCCTTTTGACGTGGATTTATTTATTTTGAACAAATTTCTTACAAAATGGAACCAACAGTGCTAATTTGAATACTGGTAATTGTTAGTATTCTCACTATTAATAGCCCTCCATGTCTACATGGAAACAGTAGAACAGCATCCTAGATTATGTGGAAAGAATACCAAAAGCCATTGGAAGGTATCAAAACTGAGAGCTTTTAAGGGCAGAAAAAAAATTTATTCCTTGGTGGTAAAATAATTTTGTAGAGCAGTATTGGTGTTGGGGGCAGTACATGAATAAAATTACAATGGTAATAATAAGGATGCAGGATATTTGGGTGACCTGGTAAGAGTGTTAAGAAACAAGTCCCCCTAAATTTCAGCTAAAAATGATTGCAAGTTCATGTTACTAAAGCCATCACAGCACAATGGTAGTGATGCCTCTTGCAGGGGGGTTATTTCAAGTAGGTCCTTTAAAGAAGTTATTTCCAGCTTTGAAACAGATTCCAAAGGATCACAGAATGATTCTTACCACCAGTGCTGCATCTGTCTCACCGCTGACTGCAGTCAGAAGTGAAAAGAGGACCAGGCCCTCTGTGTGCCCCCTTCCATGGGTAGAAAAATGTCCAAACTTTATGTAGATAGATGTATGCATATGGTATACATTAAATACTTTTTAAATTACCTGCTTAGGTATTCCTTATTCTGACAAGAAGATAAGGGATAAAATCGAAATCTGCGGACTAGAGTTAGTAGGTGATCCCACTCTGACCTGGATGTGTCAGTGCCAGCAGGAGGAAAACCTTTTCTCTAAGGAAGTTTCATTACCTATGACTCATTCTTTTCCACAGCATGGACTGAATTTTGGCTGCTGTATGTGACTCAGGAATGGTGTTGTGCATGTACAAACTGTACGTTTGAAGGAGATCTTTTGACCTTTCTCATCTGTGACTGGTGTTGCAAAGGTGAAGTGATGTAGAACAGAGATTTTGTGACAGAGTAATAATAAGAAAGAATCTGACTGCCAGTTGCTCATTACTGGATCTCTTTTAAATGCCAGAACCTTCTGTGTTTGCCTTCAAACAACACTGAGCACCTAAATCACCATAGTAAACAGATATAGAAAGAGACAGAAAGGTTAAAAGTGTACTCATAATCTCTTGCTTTTCCTCCTAAACATGTTTGATAGCAATATTGTTTCTTAAAAACAATATGACCTCATTTGTAAAGCAATATTCATGCTAAACTAGTCAGCTGTTAAATATACCCAGCACTGTGCATTATGATGAAACTAAACCAGAATTTCAATTATTTTCTGGACACATTTAAAATTATAATACTTTACTGGGTTAGTGTTATAGTTCATCCAAATTACTCACAAAGTATCATATCAATCTCTTGCAGCTGCTTATTGCTTACATATCTGAGAAGTTTGGTCAAAGTAAGATGCTGTCTGAGGTAATGACCTTCATGCTGGCTTAGTGCTTTGATGGTTATGTGGCAGGGATGTCTAACAGTCAAAAGCCAACATTTGTTGGCCATTATATTTGTCACAAAAAAAACCCCCAGACTAGTCATATAGACTAACATTTGCAACTAAAGAGGGAAGTAAAACATTTGATGATCTACATATTCTTCACTACTGTTCCTTTTGCACTGAAATCCCACTGAGTGGGATTCAGACTTAAAAATTATTTGCAGTTTTTTTATTGCCCGGAATGCAAGATCAAAATTAAGCAAGAAGATGAGCAAGATATATTTCATTATACTCCCACTTTCTACTTATGTACCTTATCTAAAGAGATGTTAAGAGACAAATGATGTTGCAGCCGTGGTTTAACCAGCTCTGAGTAACCAGCTCAGATTTATGAATATTGCTGGCAAGCATGGCATAAGGCAGAGCACAATACAACTGCAATATGGCTGTGTATCCAAAGGAAAATCAAAGGGCCTGCTGCTGTTTAGGAAAATGGTATAATAATTGTGTATTTTTAAAGCCATTTTACTATTTTTTACAAATAGGCTTTAATACTAGGTTCTAGTCAACAAGTTGTTACAAGAAGCTTGCATTTTATGCAACATCTTCACTTCCATATGAATTCTGTGCTTTAACAAAACATGCAAGAAGTGCTGTTGGCTTCATCTCTACCAATCACTGGATTATGAAGCTGAGTACTCAAGTAGCTCAAGCAGCATTTTACAGTTCAACAGACAAGGAAGCTGGGATTTTGAAGAGAAAGCGAGCTGTTCACAGAGGTTACCCATAAAAACATCTGAGCTTTGAACTGACCCTGTATGACTTGTGAGAGGCCACCTCAGCATTCAGTGGCAGCTGCTGGAGTTGTGACAGCTGAGCCTTGCTCCTTGCTCTGGCAGATTTTCCATCGAGGCTGACTCGTTTAATCTTTAGTCACGTTACCAAATCAGGCTGCTACTCTTTGCATATTGATAATTGATTATTAAGTAATTACAACAGTGAAGCATCATCATGCCACGGCCTCTCTTCATGACAGACAAGCCTATGTACCACAAAGGGGACAAACTTTACCTCTTACCGCAAATGGGACAAACTTTATGAGCTTTCTTGAATTGGGGCTTAAATTCATCTGCACAAGACTGACTGGATGCTCCATTGTATTTAGCCAAGTTGGTCTGTTTTGAATTGGAGAGGCCAAGAAATGAGTAGTCTTTTAAAAACAATAATCAAACAATTTACCTCTCACGTGGTGCTATTCAATGCACTGAATAAGCATCAGTTATTAACAGAAGTAGTAATTTCCCACAGTGACAGACTATACCTAAACACTTAAAACCAATAGTGTGAAGGGCTAATACTTAAGATTTTACATGTTGAACATAGTAATGAAAAGGAATCTGATTATACGGATCTATTTTTAGATAACCATTGTGTTTTCATATGCAGAATTCTTCACTCTGATCAAGAGCCTTTCGAGGGAAAGTGTTGATCTTTCCCTGGTTTTATTACATGTAATATGTCCAGCCACAAGTGTACCCCTCATGCATTCAAAGCTAGGGCCCAACACTTTTCAAGGCTGTCCATGACATCAGCCATGGATTCAATAGAAGTGAGTCAAAGATCTGATTTTTTTTTTTTTTTTAAGATACAAAGCAAGTGTCCATAAACATAATCCTCATCTTCTTTCTGTTTATAATTGTATTTAATATGAATGTACTTCTTCATGGCCATACAATAGCAAACAAATTCTTCAGAAGCATCTTTAATTATTCATTTGGCTGTACTATATTTTATGCTACTTTTCATAAATGTTAATCTTTATTATTGCCCTACCAGGAAAAAAAAAAAAAAGAAAAAAAAAAGGAAGAAGGAAAGAAATACCTGTTATTAAATGACCTATCAGACTGACATGGATAAATGTTGGTAGCTATTTAATTGTTTCCCATCTGCAGTTTTATACAGTTTCTATCAAACTGAAGGGTAATTTTTTTAGTAGCTGCTTATTTTAAATGTACAAAACCCTTGTGTGTAATTCCATTAGCTGCCCTACAGCATTGCAATCTACAGTTTCCCTGAGGCTGTTGTGAAATATTGATGAAATCCTTGCTTTTGTGGCTTCCTCTGATACACTAAACATTTGTCTGATGTTAGTTGAACTTGAATGGATCTGTTCAGAGTTATATCAGTAGTGACTTCAAAGGCTGTAAGGCTGTTACAGTTTTTTTTTACAAACTGAAGTTTCAAAGCCTTACCATGTGGTACTTAAAAAAAACAAAGTTCATATCAAATGAACCAAAGTGCTCGCAGTACACTGGTAAGACTCATTACAATTTCAATCTATACAGATTTATTTTTTATTTTATTTTATTTTCTGATTGGTAGCTCATGCCATTTAAAGAAGTTTAGATTGGTATTTAGGGAGACCTGGGATAAAGAATGAGGGGAAACATCATTTGAAATCTGGATTTTAAAGGAGGTGATCTATATATTTACAAAGCCACACTGCTGTTTTCCACAATGTTAAATAGGACAAGAGAAAACAGAAGAAAGGCAAAGAGAGAAAAGTTTCAGACTTAATGTTTTCATCAATAAAGTGATCTAAACTGGTACAGTTGAAGTTACTAATGAGGGAAGCATATCCACTGTGTTCCTTAAGTTGTAGAGGACCAAAGAGCATTTTGGAAAGAACACTTTTTGTCTGTACCAGCAGTTAAATGCAACATGTCTTGATGTGATGGTGATGTGATTAATGGCTGATACCCGTCTGATACTTTGCTGGACAAGGACTTTGGTGCATGAGATGGGCTGATGGAACAGATGGGGCAAAGGTGGGAGTCTGCTGCTCCTGCCAGCACAGGGCTGTCACTGTCAAGTCTTTTACATTCAAGTTATGCAACAATTCATAGCTTTCATCAGAAGTGTATTGAAAATACAATCTTGATAATATCAAACACCTTCAGATGGTTAAAACAATGAAATTGTAAGTTCCAGGGGGTTGCAGAAGATTACAAACAGAAATGTTTTTAACCAAAGGCAAATAATTCGCTTACACTGTAAGGCCTCATATAAGGAACTTGAACTGTTGGCTTTGAACATGGTTAAATCCATTTCTGCAAGAACTAACACCTGGCAATTCATTTGAACTGACTGAATCCAGAGCAAGGCAAATATGACTGTGTTTTTTTATTTGTTTTCTTTTGGGGAGTAGGGTGTTTTGGTTTGTTTCATTTTTGGGTATGTTTGTTTGTGGTGCAATAACTGACTATGTAAACAGCATCATCTTTAAGGAAAATTATTCAAGAGAAAACTCTGTCATAATTCTGTCCCTGCCATGGACTCTCAGCTCAGTACAGTACATCCACTCACCTTGCTTTATTTCAGTCTTCCTTTTGTTTGGGCTTTTTTGCCTATTTTGTTATTGGGTTTGCTTCAGGTTTATGGGTCACTCACAAATCAGTTCCCTCCACATACACTTCCAGCCGCTGATCATTTTCATTTGACTCATAACTGTATAGGATGCAGTGTATGAAAGACATCATCGGTTCTGCTTTGTGCTGCTAAGAGTCCCTCTGAAGCTAGTGGATATTTTGCCTTCTTAACCAGTAGGAAATTGGATATTTAATAGAAAACTTTATAGTACAACTCTAATTAGAGCACAACAAAATGAAAGCCCAAATTGCTTCATTCCAGCATCATATATAAATAATAGTTACTGCTCCATGGAATTGCTGTTGCGTGTTAAAATTCATTTATGGCAGAAGTCACTCCACATTCCTTTTCTCCTAAGCTGCAGTGGTTCATAAGCTTGGCACCAGAGAGGGTGCTTATGTCCTCCATCAGTGAATGGTAGTGGATGTTTCTTTTCCTAATTTGAAAGAGGCAGAAATTCATGTTGCATTATTAGCTGCAGTATTTGGAAAACAAAGTTCTAAAAAGGCAAAGCAATATAAGGAAAATATAGGGAAAATATAGGGAAAACTCTCTCCTTTGAAATGGCAACTTGTTTTGGATCAGTAGAGTGTTTTGCATCAGTAGAGTGGTGACTGAAACTCCCATACAGAGCCACTGCAAACTGAATTTGAGTGTCAGGATAGATAACAATAGCAACAATTAGTGCAATTTCCCATTATCCAAAACAACTAACTAGCTTTCCAAAAAAGAGGCATTTGGGCATATTCAGCTTTTTCAAAGGCTGAGAAAATCTAAAACCTTCATCAGGGTGCATATGGAATTAAAAATAAACCTCACACTACCAGAACATTGAGATCAGATGACAGAGGTGCTCCTCTGGCTCTGACACCCATGATTCAGTCAAATGCTCTCTGCTCCCTCCATGGTGAGAATGGTAACCATTCCCTGTGTTTTCTTCCCATCCTGCACAACTTAGCAGGGCATTAATTCCCTGGCGCTGAAATTTTTGGTGTGGCCTTAAGGCTCTGAAATAATGTTGTTCACTCTCGTATTACAAATTTCATGTTTTGAGAGATCCTTACATGACATTCCATTGCCTTGCCAAAGGGTTGCATTAGTTTTAATCCTGTTAAATTCCAAAATGTCTTTGATAAAAAAGTTATGCAACAAAGTAGAGATTTTTTTTTTTTTGTTCTCTCAGCTGCCAGTTCATCTCTTCTGTTGATTTCCAAACTGGAATGAATCTATGGCTATGAACTTCCACAGTGAGTCAGGTTAAGATTTGTCTTTGGGTAGCTAATGCAGTTAGACATTTTTGAGAAGAAGGAATGAGAAGTGGTCATTATCCATTATCTGCATGAAATATTTCAGAGAAAGAAACTGTTTCTGCCAAACACAAAAAGATGTTTGAGCTGAAGCCAGACAAGAAGAAAACAGGATCACCTCATAGCACTGCAAGATTGCTCTACTAATGATGTTATTTCAAGTAAAACTGGAATATATATATATACACATATATATATATATATGTATAAAGAAGTGCAGATGGTACATAGGCTTTACGTGGATTAGCAGTGTTATTCTGGACAATGATTCAGTGTCCTTTTCTTGGCAGAAAATAAAATTTCCAGTCTTGGAAAGAAAATGTATATATACTTTTTTTTTTTTTCAGAAATATTTCTCTGTGTGGAAAAAGAGCAAATCTGAGTGAAAATAGCATCCACTGGTGAAAAAGTTGTCAGTATGAACACTTAAAAAAAAAAACAACCAAACAAACCTACAGTTCAGGGTCAGAAGTGATGCATAACATGCTGCAAATGAAGGGTTAGTCAGGAGGATGAGGGCCTGAAAGTCAATGCTAGCTTCAGTATCACTGGGCACTTGGCTCAGTGCTGTCTGCGTGGCAGGGTCAAGGCTTCAAGGTGGATGTGGATAGTTTTAAAGCCACACTTTCAAAAAAGAGTTTTTGCATATATCGTAACTGGACTTGCTTTCTTTTAGTTACTCTGTAGCAACAGGCTAGAAATATGCAAGAAAATGTTATTTGAAGAATAAAGAATCAGCAGTTTTTTGAAACCCTTGTCCTTGAGAAGCAGATTTCTTGAGTTACCATGAATCCAATCAGAAAGGCACAGGGGAAAATATTTTCCAAAGTTAAAACATTTTAGAATTGCATTTATGATTATTATCCATATGATGTTATCCTAACTGATGTCATGATTTTGACATATGCTATCTTGGGATCAATCATCACTAAAATCAAATGTTATGTTTCCATTTAAGGATCCAGAAATTGCTTCCATTCAGTGCTTTGATGCTCCTGGGTTTTGTCCAGTCTTCAAGATGATAGTGAAATTAGAGTCCTCTGCTTCTTCAGGACTGCACGTTGCCCATCTTAACATCTCTGCTTGGGCCTGTTTAATTTCTGAGGGGAAAATTCTCATCTGGGAAAAGGAGGTTACTGAGTTTGGATTTCTTTAATCTTACTTTTTTCCTGTAAGACAGCTATATATGAGCATCTCAGAGGTTTGGAATGTCAGAATAAGCCTGGGGGAGAACTGGTGGGAAGAGAACAGGTCACTCAGCAATTTATTATATGGACATCAGTATGATGTGCAAAATTTATGCCACTTATTACAGATATTGCATTTAAAGCATGTGAGTGTACAGGCTTAAGTCACTCTTTACTTACAAAATAAATAATGCAAAGTCCACTTAAATTAATGTTACATCTGTTAAATAGTTAAATCAGTTCATATCAAACTTCATGTCCAATGAAATCTTACTGAAAACCACTGTTGGAAGCACACATGCATTTCTTGTGCCCTAGGTTGTCTGCACAGAAGAGGTCTCCACTGTCCTTAAAATGCCCACAGCTATTTAAATCATTTACATAAACAGAAATGGTTTTACAAGTAGGATACTGAAATATGTATTCAAAGCTGCCCAGAACCCTTAAACATAAAAATGGAGCTGATTGATGGTTTTGTGACATTTTGGTGGTGCTTTCTTCTAAGTTATTTTTACCACTTTCATAAGATTGTGTCTGTATCTTACACAGACACCAAAGGGGTGGGGGGAGAAAGAGAGGATTTCTCAGTATGAGTTACTCTTCTGTAAAGGTTATAGTAAACATGTCAATGCCTAATTAAGCAGAAAATTTTATCTGTATTGTGGGGGATGTGCAGCTGTCTGGTACTTCTGCATCTCCTAGTAAATCCTTTTAGAAGGACAAAGGATATTGTGAGGAAGAAATGACCATATGTATCTTCCAAAGGGAACAACAACAACAACAAAACCCTCTGGTGAAAAATGGGTTAATAGTATTCGAGGAATTGGTGCTGAAATGGAGAATCAAATTTGCACCGACCCAAAACTGTGTGAATGCTTTCTGTTGTCTGTTTTGTCTGATCCCTTCATTGGAATCCCTCCTTATTTTTGTTTTGCTCGGTGTAATATGCTTGGCACTGTGATACATCCTGGCAAGGGGCCAGCATCGCTACCTACGCTGTACAGTATCTCTGACACCACGAGAACCATGTCAGTCCTGCTCATCAGTTCATGCTGCTTCTTTAACAAGGTTACTACTCATGATGTGTAGGAGCTTTTGCTGCCTTCTTGTCCCTCCATTATCCTTGTCCCCCCTGAAAAACATACAAGTTCAGAAAAGAGTACCTGGAAAGTATTAGCTGGTTATTAGGCCAAAATGTTTAGGGAGGAGAAAAAAAATACTTTGTTCTTAATGTTGTCTTTGCTGCCTGCCTTAGTCTGGTCACCTGTAAATGAGGCTACTGATATTTGCTGTATCCCAACACAATACTGAAAGGCTTATTTTTTAGTATTTAACACTTGATATTTAAGTTCTTTGCTGAAAGCATCTGCTGAAAAGCTCAATGTTCCTACTACTGTATGATTATTATTTAATCATGCTAAAATGTTGTCCAGGTCATTTGCTCATAGCCATTGCTGTTATCTTTGTTCTTGGTTGTGAAGCTGCCTCACACCACCTCCAGAGTGAGCCAACTCTAACTCTTAGCTAGAGTGATCTGTCAAGATCCAAAGACCATGGGAAGGGCATAGGAGAGATGACTCAAGTGGATTTCTTAGCCTGTCCACAGAGAGTCATCATTTCTTTCTTCTTATACTGCAGCTTCATCCGGGAAAGAGTTTCTCTACTTCTGTTTCATCTCTTTGACTTGATGGTAAACATTTGTCAGAAGAGGTGAGATAAACATGCAAATAGACTGAAAAAATTGAAACGTGTTGGAAAAAGCCTGTGAAGGACATTGTCTAAATGATAATAAAAATGCTTCTACCTTTTCTGCTCATCCCTTTGATTTGCTGAAAGAATACCATTTGTGCAGGGGTGTTAGTTCAAGGGAACAAAATGAACCAGGTTCTCAAAAAGCCATAAACCAGCTTTTCTCAGAAGATGCAAAGCAACAGGATTTTAAACAGATAATACTTTCTGGATCATTTACCTTCTTCTTTCTGAGCTTTTAGGTTTAGTTTACAGTTTTGAATATGTCATATGTTAGGGCTGTTCTAGATCAAGCAGGACAGAGTTCTAGAATTTTATTTTCTTTTTAATTAGTTCTTTTTAAGAATGGCTTTGATATGGATGTTTTGGTACTATTTTCTTCTGTTCCGTGACAATTCTTCTCTTTCTTTCACTGAGGCTAAAAACAATTTGATGGAATCGAAGCTTTATAAACTTTGAATTCTTACATATTAATTTTTAAACTGTCCCATACAGGACAGTTAGAATTATACTCCTGTGACAGGAAGATTATTAACTCAGAATCCCTGGCAGTTATAAAGAATTATGATCATCTACCAGTAAAATGCAGCAACTTTCAAAAAAAGATACATCATTTAGCTTTTTTCACTTCCAGAACTAGCAGGCAGTAAAGTTGTAGATTAAAATGAAGTCTGGTAAAGAAAACACATAATGAAACTAGAAAGCTCAAACTGTAGTATCCTCCTTTAACAAGTTATTTCATATATTGACATTGCATTTCAGGTTATGTCCAAGAGGAAGATTTAAAGGAAGAGGAAGATATAAAGGAGGAGGAGGAAGATGATGATAACAACTCAACTGCTCAGCTCCAGGGCAGCAATGACACTGGGATGGATGAGGAACATGATGTGGGTCCTGAGCAGAAAGGGAACTTTAGTTACCAGAATTCCCCTGTCAGTCATGTATCTAACCAGGATGCAGAAAATGAATCACTACTAAGTGATGGTAGTGACCATGTGGCAGATATTAAAAGCATTTGCTCTAGAGAGCCACAGGACGCAAAAACCAGCAGCCATTCCAAAGCCCAGAATGAAGCACACGATTGCATGGATAAAATGACAGCTGTCTATGCCAACATACTGTCAGACTCTTACTGGACAGGCTTGGGGCTGGGTTTCAAGTTGTCCAACTCTGAAAAGAAGAGTTGCGACAACAGAAATGGAGGGAACAAAGCCGATTTTGACTGGCACCAAGACGCATTGTCAAAAAGCTTGCAGCAGAATTTACCTTCCAGACCTGTCTCAAAACCCAACCTGTTCAGTTCGGTCCAGCTCTACAGGCAGAGCAACAAAATGTGTGGAACTGTGTTCACAGGTGCCAGCCGGTTTCGGTGCCGGCAGTGCAGCGCTGCCTATGACACACTGGTGGAACTAACAGTTCACATGAATGAGACAGGTCACTACCAAGATGACAACCATAAAAAGGACAAGCACAGACCTACCAGCTACTCAAAGCCCCGGAAAAGGGCTTTCCAGGACATGGACAAGGAAGATGCACAAAAAGTTCTGAAATGTATGTTCTGTGGTGACTCTTTTGATTCCCTTCAAGATCTGAGTGTTCATATGATAAAAACAAAACATTACCAAAAAGTGCCTTTGAAGGAACCAGTACCAACCATTTCTTCAAAAATAGTCACTCCAGCAAAGAAACGTGTGTTTGATGTTAACAGGCCTTGTTCCCCTGATTCCACAACGGGATCTTTCTCAGATACTTTTTCTCCTCAGAAGAATGCAAACCTGCAGTTGTCATCTAACAACCGCTACGGCTACCAGAATGGTGCCAGCTATACGTGGCAGTTTGAGGCTTGCAAATCTCAGATTTTGAAGTGTATGGAATGTGGAAGTTCCCATGATACTTTGCAGCAGCTCACGACCCACATGATGGTCACTGGTCATTTCTTGAAAGTCACAAGTTCGGCTTCAAAGAAAGGAAAACAACTTGTTCTGGATCCTCTAGCTGTGGAAAAAATGCAATCACTGTCTGAAGCACCAGCCAGTGACAGCCCGGTTTCAAAGTCAACTAGTAAATCACCTGCAGAATGCACAGCTCCCACCTCTGAACTAAAAAAAGAAAGTAAAAAAGATAAAGCTGATGATGCAAACAAAGATGAGAAAGCAGTAAAAACTGAAGAGTATGAAGACACTCTTCAGAAACCGTTGGATCCCACAATGAAATACCAGTACCTCAGAGAAGAAGATTTAGAAGATGGTTCAAAGGGTGGTGGGGACATTTTAAAGTCCTTGGAGAACACGGTCACAACAGCCATCAACAAAGCTCAAAATGGAGCACCAAGCTGGAGCGCATACCCCAGCATCCACGCAGCTTATCAGCTCTCGGAAGGAGCTAAGCCATCTCTGCCAGTGGGTTCCCAAGTACTGCAAGTCAGGCCAACAATCACCAATAAATTAAGGCCTATTGCTCCAAAGTGGAAGGTCATGCCTCTGGTTCCTATCTCAGCAAATATGGCTCAGTGCACTCAGATGAAGAAGGAAATCGATGACAAGGAGGAGGTACAAAAAGACTATGCTAAAGAGGGCATCCAACCAGAGCCCACCTCAGTCAACCAGAGTGAGAAAGAACCTCTCCTCAAACCTGAAGTCTCTGTGGAGCCAAAAAAGGCAGAACCATGTCCCTTGAAAGAAGAAGACAAAATTAAAGAGGACAGTGGAAAAGAAAAAACAGTCCTCAAGGAACCAACAGCAGCTTCTCTTAGTAATGGTTGTGCTGCTGCCAACCATTCATCTGAACTGCCTTGTGTCAGCCCTCTCAGTGCTCTGCAGTCAGTACTGAATAATCACTTGGGCAAAGCCACTGAGCCTTTACAGCCTCAATCCAACTCCAGCCCCAGCTCTAGCACAATTTCTATGTTCCACAAACCTAATCTAAATGTGATGGAGAAACCAGTTTTATCTCCTGCTGCAACCCCACCAAAACATGCGAGTGTATCCAGGCACTATTTGTTTGAAAACAATGATCAGCCTATTGACCTGACTAAATCCAAAGGCAAGAAAGCTGAGTCAGCTCAAGCACAATCTTGTACTTCCCCACCTCAAAAACATGCTCTCTCTGACATTGCTGACATGGTCAAAGTTCTTCCCAAAGCTACTACACCAAAACCTGCTGCATCTTCAAGGATCCCATCTATGAAATTGGAAATAGATGTCCGACGCTTTGAGGATGTCTCAACAGAAGTCTCCACTCTGCATAAAAGGAAGGGCAGACAGTCAAACTGGAACCCTCAGCATCTTCTCATTTTGCAAGCTCAGTTTGCTTCCAGCCTCTTCCAGACATCTGAAGGTAAATACTTATTATCAGATCTAGGCCCGCAAGAGCGCATGCAGATTTCAAAATTTACTGGACTGTCAATGACCACCATCAGCCACTGGTTGGCAAATGTCAAGTATCAACTTAGGAAAACTGGAGGAACAAAGTTTTTGAAAAACATGGACAAAGGACATCCAGTCTTTTATTGCAGTGACTGTGCATCTCAGTTTCGAACCCCATCGACTTACATTAGCCACTTAGAATCCCATCTAGGTTTCCAAATGAAAGACATGAACAGGCTGGCTGTGGAGCAGCAAACCAAGGTAGAGCAAGAAATCTCCAGAGTTTCAGTTCAAAGATCTCCTGAAACAATAGCTGGAGAAGAGGACACAGACTCTAAATTCAAATGTAAGTTGTGCTGTCGGACATTTGCGAGCAAACATGCAGTAAAACTTCATCTAAGCAAAACACACAGCAAGTCACCAGAACACCATTCACAATTTGTAGCAGAAGTGGATGAAGAATAACTCTTAAGGTATGCATGCTCTATAGAGAGTTTTAATGTCATCATTTTGAGGAGGCTTCCTAAGACATTCATACTTCCTTAAATGTAGGAAAACAGTATAAAATGCATTGTGTACTCCTGCTTCATTCATCTAACTGCATGTACATATCCATTTTATAATGTTTTCAAGGAGAGTTTGGTAAATGCATAACCACATTGCTCCAAATAGAAAAGTTGCTTCATGTAATCTTTTCAGGATAGCTGTTTCCCCAGTGCTCACTCTTTTTTTTGTTTTTAAGAATTGTTTCACATCCTATGCACTTCAGTGTGGAATGCAACAACTAAATGCTACTCTTTGCAGTGAGAATGGAAAAAAAAGCAGGAAAAAAAGCACTGAAAACCAAAAAATTATTCCCTCTTTCAGTGCTAACATGCCACTCAGTCTGATTATGATGGGGAAAAAGAAGACAGTCCAAATGTCAAATTAGCAAAACCTTAATTATTCCAAGTTTCTCATAGTCTCAAACCCAGGCTCAAGAATCTACATGTAACTCTGAGAAGTTTGTATCTAGAATTTTGGTTATTTTGATATCTGGATATTTGGTTTTGTAAAATATTTTAACATTTTGCACTTGCTTAAACACTTACTTATTGTGAGTGGCCTTTTTTTTTTTGCTGCATCATTTTAACTACATCATTCCTTTTTTAATGTTTGAGATGTTTGCCTTTATTTTGTTTCGTGTTGGTGGGAGTGCTAATCAATCCATAAACATAATTGACCTCAGAGCAAGTTTTCATTTAACCTGGGAGGGGTGTTCATGCTTAATTGGGAAAGCTTCTAGACTTTTTTTACAAGCTTAATATTTCAAGGACCTGTTAGTAAGATACTCCTACATTAGTGTTGCTATTTTTTGCTGAATGATACACCAACAGAAGTACTGCCACGACCAATGTTTATAACATGTAATGTAATGTTCAGATGCCACGCAATTTTTTGCATTTTTAATTTTACTTGATTCACAAACTTGAATATTCTTGATTTAAATAAATATGCAGAACATCAACTAAAAGTCCAAACAGAAGTTTTTTGTTCTAACCAGTTTATTTCCAGGAAGGTTCTGTTAGTCACTCCCAACTGTTTCTCCAGGAGACTCAGACTCTGCTTCTGTTCACAGCGTAGCCATGTGAAGATTCAGATTTTCTCCAAGGTGTTCTTTACTTGAATAATATTCAGAAAATGAATTCATCAGACAGTCAAAATTAAAGATGTGTTGTGAGTTGTCACTTAAGCCACCTGCTATTGTGGCTATTCTCTGGCTAATTGAGGGTGCAGGCACTTTGAGGATGAATACCCATGTGTGTGAAGATTTCACATTTGTTTGTTGCAAATATTCATGAAGCTTTAAGAAACACTTTCTGTGTACAGAGCCAGCACAAGGACTATGCATCACTTAAGCTCCATTAAAAAGGCTACTTTTGAATAATTTAAACCACTAATCAAAGGGTTACTCTGCGATGGGTAATAGAAGCTGTACAGAGAATAATGTCAGTAGTCAAGTGCAATAAGATTTAATTTTTGTATACATCTCGTATGTGCTGCCTGCATTGGACTGGATTTATGCTTTCTACATGTTTTAGCCAGCAAAATTCTGTCTTGCTCAAAAAGAATTTGTTTTGTAAATAAGGGAAATACCTTTAAGTTTCTGGTTTGGCCTTTTTGACCCAACATTAGAACTCAACCAATAAATGTTCTTTATTTATCTGACTATTCAAAACCAAGATACTTGACAAGATATCATAAAAGTAGATGAGAATGGTTAGGAAAAATATACCATACTTTGTTTCCTTCCCCACCAGTTAATGATTATTGAGATTCTGACATTCATAGTGTTCACAGAAGAGATATTAGAGCAAACCAATAATTTGGGTGCTATCAAACAAAAGCTGTCTGCCAAATATATTAATATAACAGCTATTTTGGCACATTCATGGCTTAATACATGACAAATGTTTCAAATTTGGTCTTAAAAGCACCATGTTATTACTAAGAGGCAAACCAAACACCCACCTTTATAAACACATTACTGTTTCTGAAGATTTGGGGAACTAATACGAAGGGAAAAAAGATCTCCAAGGGAAAAAAAAAAAAAAGGGTTTTGCATTGTAATAACCGACACAGACACAGCAGGGGTATTATTCAGGTGATGTGTAACTACATAGCATCCTTCCTGCTGTTGGGTACCGAGAAATTGCTGTCCTCTTAATACTCATCCATTTCTAATTTCTATCAAGATGCAGGTTGTATCTTACCTTTGGAAAAAAAAAAAAAACAACATATTTAAATTGCAATGACTGAGTGATAGCACTGTTATCTGGAACTACAATTTTAGTCGGCATGCATGATAGCACAAATTGTATGAAATGATGGGGTATTTTGGATAGCATTGTAAAGATTTTATTACAGTTTTGGAGCTGTAAGCCTACCAAAGTTCTGACTATGTTAGAAGTGTGAAGGCCAGAGTTTATTCATGCAGATTCTTCCCGAGATCTGCAAGGAGACTAAATCAAATAACAGGGATTTTCAGAGTTTACTTATTCTGGTTTTAAGATTCAGTATACATTTGAATAATGACATAGAGGAGAGCACAGTCCTTAGAAACAAGAAAGAAAAAGCATACTGAGATTCTTAAGTGCACACATGTCTTTGCATTTACTTCTTCTAGGCAATATTGTAGTGAAAGAGAAATAGGGAAATAAATGGAAATAAAAAAGTTGTAACAGTACTTGAAGTATACATACACATAAAATAATTCCTATATTTCAATGAAATTTACTATTAAAGTTTATATTTTTTAATGTTAGCTGCCATTAAAAATATAAATGGATAAGCTGGGTTAGTACCTTAGAAAAATGTCTTATGTACATGGATTTATTTTTAAGACCTCCGTGGGGCTGTTTATAAGAAATTTGCTATAAATTCTTCTTAAATGTAAAGACTTATATGTCTGTTTTATATTCATCTTTGGTGTTTTCTTGAATTCTTCTAACTGCTACAGGTTTAGCAATACAATGTAAAATTATGTGTAATATACAGCACTCAGATGTCTCTATTCTCTTTTGTTTAACCTGCTTCAAATTTGTTTTTATTGCTATTCTTCAAAGAAAACCCACAAACGTTGGGGAACATGGCTTTAATTAGAAATGATTTGTATGTTGACTTATACCTTTGAAGAACATTTGTTCATTTTTTCAGCTAAATTGGAATTTTTATGTTGACCTGAGGAGAAAAAAAAAAGGCGGGGGCAATGCCGAATTGTGTTTCTCACTTTAAAGTCAGGTGAGACTGGCTATAAACTGGTTGGTAACCAAGGTGGCCTCTCATCTGATCTACAACTTCTTAACCAAAATAAGTCTTTGTAGAGTCAAATTTACCCACTTGATTGGGGAGGTTTGTTTTTTTTTTCAAAAGACCCTGATAAGCAAACAGCAGCTACCTGAGATGAACTAATTTGAAAGTAAGGTTGCTGGAAAACAAACAAAAAAAAGAGTCATAATGATAAACAGTTTTTCTCTCTGTTTCCTCCTTTGTCTTTTTTTAACCATCAAGTTTAAAGCTCCTACAGTGCTTTTTTTCTACTTTATAGGAGACAACTGACATTCTGTGGTAAATGGAAGAAAGAGCAGAGCAGAACTGAAAATCCTCTAATGCACTGACACTAACTTGCCCTCTATTGTTGAAAATGAGCAGGCAATCATGATTGTTCATCAAATGGCTCCTAATGCAGTTAAAGCATTCAGCTATAATTTCTCCTTGCATTTATAATTACTGTCATAGACTACACACCTCAGTGAGCAGATTAAAGCTATAAACTATTTAGCCGTAGCTTTAAGATGAGGAACTTGATTTGTCTGGCAGCAGTTATTTGTTAGAGAGCTTGACACTTCACATAAAAATGACTCAACTTGATGAAGAACAATGCAGTTTAAGCAATGCAGTGATTTTAAATCAGTCATTATACCACGCCCTGTAAGAATTGCAAAGCAATTTGTTAAATGATATATAGGACACGTAGATAACTGTATGTGTTAAGTATACCAAAATAGAAGATTTTTTTTCTTCTGTGAATTTTATTTTCTCATCCCTCTGAAACAGTAAGAGCTGTTTTGAACATCGTATTCCACTGTAAACCAGTGCTGGTGTTACAATTGTGTGAATCAGTAGTCCAAATCTATATTTTAGAGAATTTAGCTTGCTCTTCATCTTTCATTTCTTCTTAGCAGGAAATGTTAAACACTGACAGACCATTTCAGGAGACATGCTGGGTCATAGCTGTCTGCAGTTGTGTCCACCATGACTTGGTAAGCAGAATTCATCAAAAAACCTGAGGGTTCTGCTCACTATGCCATCAGCCAGACAGGGTTCGTGGCAATGAAAGCCTTGATTATTCAGTTTGAATGGGATTTGTCTAGCAACATGTTGTTTAGTAGTGATGGCTTCTCAGTGGTAAAGCATTCGAAGGGCTGCCCAGTTTTAGAATCAAATTTGATGCAGATAAACTGGGTAAAATTGCTGAGCACTGGAAAGAAAAGAGGAAACAGAGGCGCAGGAAGAGAAATGGGTTGGCCTTTCCACTGTGCTGAAGGAGAGACACAGACCCCTTAGCTCATCCTCCAACCCACCACTACTCCCTCAAAATTGTCCTGTTTTAGTGAACCTTTAATTCCTCTAATCTTAGAAATGTACATCAGTTTTGGTGGGTTTTTTTTAAGGACTTTTAAATCTTCACATTTTTCCTGGACAGCATTTTTTTCCAAGATAGCTTGTAAAACCAGTAACACTGTGTTCTTGGGTTCCCTGAGAGCAGGGTCAGGCCAGATGATACATCAGCACAGATCTATCAGGGCAGATTTACTTGCTTTTTTCTGAATACTACAAGTTCCTCTTAAGATCAGTATTATTTAACATTGCACTAGCAAATCCAGCCTGCTACATCAACCCATATTGTTCTAGCCTGTGTATAAGCTTACTGTATGTGACAATTCCTGCCCCCAAAATGCAGTACACTCTTCTGCTCACAAAGAAACAGCAACTTTTAAGTATTTTGACCAGATTTAACTGACCTTGGATATCACCTACCTCCGCAGGCATTCAGAATTCATATCAAAATCTTGCATTTTCCTTGCTATGTCTGATATTACTAAATATTACAGCCTTCATAATCTATAGAAGAACATTTTTACCCAGAGAGATTTCAAAGGAAGGGTATCTGAGTCTTACTTATACTTTTTACACCTCAGCAATCAAATCACAAAGATCAATAACAGAAGGAAAAGATGTAAGCAGTATCCAGCCTTCAGAACCACCTTTCAATAAAAATAATGTGATTTAACAGGATGATCACTCAGTGCAAATATGATGGAGCACAGATGGAAAATGAGGGAAATTATAGATATGGCTTTATGGGAGGAGGAAAGGAAGAAGAGATTTTTCACTGTTTATTGGGATAATGAACAGATAATTCATTATTGTTATTAAGATGTAGCATTCAGGCCTGATTCTGCCATTTCTTCATATCTCCTGGGCTCAGAACTGGACCTGTGCATGTAGGCAGGGTCCATTGGCTGAAGAAGGCTCAGTTTTCACACATCAGCAGAGTCACACAAGGTTTATGCCAGCGAAGCTCCAATTCAGGACTCTGCCTGCAAGAAGAGGAATGAGAGAGAACAAGAAGCAGCATAGACCTTACGTCTTAGATGTGACAGGGTTGCTTCAGGAAAGGGGCAGCAGACATTGGGTTCCTGTGCTAGCATTAAGGCACCGAATCAGGCAGCACGCTCACAACTGCTGAGAGAGCTGAGGGGACTGATGCTCATCCTGCTACCTCCCTGTCTCTGAAGAATTGCATTTCTCCAAGACCATGAGTTGGCCCAGCCTTTGAAGGTGTGAGGCGACAGAAAAGTTTTCCTACGCTCGGTTTTGCAAGAGGGATCCTGCTGTGGGGTGCAGCACTGGCGCTGTTGGCTTTTCTTCCTGGCAGCCGGACAGCCAAGGAGCCCATGGGGCACAGCAGAGGCCAGGCAGGCAAGAGGAGTGTGCCTCAGGGGTCAGAGACACCAGGGACAACAGCAGCTTGCTGGAGTGGAGGGAAGGAGGGAGACAAGGAGCCGGGAGGGGACTTGTTCATTGTCGTAAATTTACACAATCCCTTTATTAAAACCAAGCGGTTCCTCCTGTCCTCCAAAATCCCTCCCTGCCAGCACTCAGCACCAGCTCTTCTGCCAGGGGTCAGTGCATGCAGGAGTGGGGGAGGGAAGGCCGGGGGAGTGGAGGAGGTTGTCATGTCTAATGAATACCCTGAATGTATCGAGATATATATTTTTTTTTCATTTCAGAAAAGGTTCCATTAAGAGAGAAACAGCCCTAACATGTGCTTTGGCCCCTCATCAGATTTATGAGTATTTGCTCTGCTCTTTAATAGGAAACTCTGCAGCAACTGCCACCTTGCCTGCTCTCCCTGAGATACACAGTGGCTTCTCGGGGAAATGCACTTCATTATTAATGTGAATTTGTACGTTTTTATGACACTGCTTGGGGGAAGGGGCAGGCAGAGATTTCCTGGTGATATATGCTCATTTCTAACCATTTATTGTCCCAGACAATCGAAGAACAATGATAAACATAGTTATAGAAAGTGGAGGGTGCTGCAGTGACATTTTTGAAGGGAAAGGAGAGGTGGGTGGAGTGGCTTTGATGTGGCTGTTTCCCTCCAGTCCGCCTTCTCCAGCAGCAGTGTCAGGTCAAGCAAGAGTGGTCTGTGCAGTGGTAGTTGCTGTATGCCCTCACCCACCTTCTCTCAGGACAGCCAGGACTATTGGTGCTTTGCTGCAGCAGAAGGGGTACAGATGAATGAAAAGGAGTTAATCCTTTGGGAAGCCTGTAATTCAGAGGATCACAGGCCCCAGGGTGAATGGATTCTTGGAGCTCCCATGTCCTTCTCATGCAGTCTTTCTCATTTATCATCAAGTGACCAGCATGGAAACTATGCACACAGCAGGTGCAAAGCAGGCCAGGAAGAGAAAGGTGAGAGTAGGTAGTTTACTGGGTCACCCTCATCATCCTCCAGTTTCCATTTCTGTTGCCATGTTCATCCATGATTAACACAACCATGTAAGAACTCCAGTAGGTGATGAGAATGGTGGGTTTGGCCTGCATTGGACAATTAGAAAAGTTCAGACTTCAAGCCCATGCAAAACAGAGACATCAGAAGGGCTGTGATCTGCACATGTTTTTTTGTACTCCTTTTCTCTTGCCTTTCCCAGTAGTGCTCTGCTGCTTGAGGAAACTCTCTTGGTCCCCACTGGGATATTCATTCTCTGCATCACTGCCAGGCTGAGCTTTCTCTGTGCTATGGAGCCTGCAGCCTCCAGCTGTAAGTGAATAGTTGCCATGTTTTGTGTTTATATTCTATTCCCAAGCCCTAACTATTCACAATCCTTTGTAACAAGAGCTGTGTCCCACAACTGAACACTGCTAAGACTTTCCTTAGTGCATTTTTCTGCTTTTCTTGTAAAGCTGAATGGTAGTAAGGTAAGAACATCAGCACAGCCATACAGGGTTGGGTCAATGGGCCATGTGTTCATGCTATCTCTGACCATGACAGCATAAGAACAGAGGAGGTGTGACATTACCAGAGCACTCTCATTTCTTCCTGCTCCCAGAGCTGCAGATAATGTGCAAGAAGCCTTCCTGGTAGATGCAGAAACTTGTGCACAACTGGAGGTGAGCTTTGGAGGTGCTAGTGCAGGTAGCAGAGCACAAACTATTTCATGGCAGTCAGACTGGTGCTGAGCCTTCACACCTTCTCTTTGGGGATATCAAATCCCCAAACTTAAGGACATCACATTTCATTCTGTTTTCTCTTTGGCTTTCTCTGGGAGTTTCCCATGATGCAATTAAAAAATGCCACCCTGAAAAGATTTCTCTCTCAACTGTATGCAGAGCAGGACTTGAGTCTCACAGCAGAACTTCTACTAGCAGAGACCAGGAATTCAGAGGAGGCAAAACTGTTTGTTCTGTGGCACATGGATGATGCCAGTTTGGGGTTTGCATTCAACTTTTCTAAATCTCCACTGTGTGCAGACAAAATCATTTTCCCCTCTTGAAGAACTGTGAAACTGCTGTTCTCATGGTCATTTAATGAAAGCTCACTAACACTCCCTGTTTCTGAAACCCCACACACAAACTACCTGAAATTATCTATCCCAATACACATAATGGATATCCTGGCATAGCACTACTACTGATAGGTGTCTTCACTTCTTACTTCAAGCCAAGATTTTAAAAAGCTTTCTGCCCAGTTCCCTGTCCCTGTTCTCTGCTGCTCTTCATGCAATCTCTGCATGGTCTCTCAGTATCCATGTATGCATGATGCTTCAATCACAAGCGGCTACCCAACACTGACTGTATTTAGAGGAGGCATGACAAGCTACCAGCACTGATCACTCTTCAGATTGTGTCCTCAAGGCTACCAACTTCGTTTACAGGCCCACTTAAAAGAATGACATTGCCTTTTACTGATCTTCTGATCTACATTCCAAGGGACATCAGAGATGAAGAGTCCCTTTGGGATATGATAATGCTATGGCCTGTTTCTGCCTATGTTCACGCGAAGCAGTCTCACCACTCTTCCACTGGAGATAGACAAACTTAATTTCCTTGTACTCAGAAGCAAACAGCTGCATGTGGATTAATCTCCAGTGAAGCTCACTCTAGACTAGACATGCACAGACAGATAGGCTGTGGGTGGGCTTCCAGTTCAGTAACTCACCTCTTTCTGTAGTCCTACACAGCCCTAATCCATTGGCCTTGTTGTTTTTTCTTTATGGTGCAAGACTCAGGTTTGTCATCCAGGGAAAAAATGACGGAGGAGGTAATTCTGTTTATTTGATCAGTGTTTTTTTAATAACATTGTCTGTGCTCCCAGGAATTATGTGGAGCCCTTCTTCTATAAATCACAAATGCACAAAAAAAATCCTCTCAGTGTGTTCCCAAAGAGATTAGGGTGAAAGTTCCTACACTTATATTTCATGTCTGGAAAAAAAATATCTACAAGAGTGATAAGTATAGCCAAGAACACCCTGTCATTTGTTCTGCATGTGCCATATGTTTTCTGAATCCTGCACCTCCCACATACAAATGACATGCAATAATGGTGGGGGGCACACATTACTCAGGATTGATTAGTTAAACTCTGCCTATGTGGAGGGAATTAGATAAAAGTCAAGCCACTGTGCTTTGGTTTAGTTCTTTGCTTATTCTGGAGTCACAGAGTAGAAAATTAAAGATCCCACTGTGCCAGGCTTCATGTCATTTGGTTTTAATTTAATTCATCTCCTCAATTCTCCCCGTTTCTCCTTTTCCTTGAGTATCACGGGCAGGTGGTCCAAGCATCATCAGAAGATTTACTGGCAAGGCTAAGTGTACGAAAACTATGAACACATTGTTTTTCTGATATGATTTAATGACCTTTTTGGCATTCCCATGGCTGTTGAAATCTTCCATAGTAATTCCTTTGGCAGACAAAGCTCCCGTTGATCAGGTGAAAGCTGATGCAAATGTCAAATGTCAATAAATTTGTAATCCATAGATGTAATACTTGGTGCTGGAGTGCAGCAGGAGACACCTAGGATATGAGCTACATCTTTCTGTGAATAGAAGACAGGCAGGAAAAGAATGCTGTCTCAAAAACCTCTCCATAGCCAAGTGCTTTTCCTTCTCCATACTCCCTGTTCCCCCCTGTATGTTTTTGAATGGCTGAGCTTTCCTAAAAGAGGGGATGGATTATGGCTTGCATTTGTTAGAGTGAGTCCAGTGGTACAGGTTCTGTCCTTTGTTCTGCTTTTGACTCACTGTGTGAGGCTGGGATTTAACTTCTGTTTCTAAAGGAGTTTTCTAGCGTTTAGAGGTTTTGGAGGCTTCAGAGTCTGACCCTAAAAATGATTAGTTATGCATGATATTTCAGTAAATTAACAAGACCACTTACATAACTTAGGTGTTGCAGGAAGGAGTAATTCCTATTTTTTTGCTTTTAAGATGCTTGGAAAGGGTGAGCCATATATGAATCCTGATTTTATGTACAATAAAGACATAAGAACAATCACATAATTTCCCAAGAGATTTTCTTAAGGGCCCTCCACTTTGACCTTTGGCTCTGAAAAGCTCCAGATTGTTTGACGTTGAAAAAAAGGCAAATGTGTGAACACAGTGCCATGAGCATTTGCACTTTGAACATTCTGGGGCTGAACACAGCTGAACTGGAAAAGGCTGCAACAGCTAATGTACTGGGGAAATAGAACAGAGGCATTTACTTAATAACTCAACTAATTCCTTTAGCTCACCTTGTAGAGATTTAACCTTTGAATGAGAGAGTCCCTAGTTCAAAGTCCCATGTCTCCTCTGTCCTCATGTTAATTTTTAAATTATACATTGTTGTTGAGAGGCCCTTGTGTTGAGCATTACAGGCTATTTTTCATGTCTAAAATGGGGAATTATAACTGAACATTAGCTACTGGCTATAAATCACACAGAACAAAGTGGCATCTGCATCTCTTGAGTAACAAGAGTGGGAGAATTGCAACTTAAAACGAGGCAGGAAAGAGGACACAAATGCAGTAGCAGAGATAATTGTGACTCGAGAAATCTAATGGTCCTTCCAACTGTGTGATGCTCTGGACTCCCATTCTCTGGAGCTCTCCACAACCAGTACTCTAAGTGCACGGTCACAGTAGGAGCACACTCAATCTGGAGGGCAAACAGAGCTGGAAGCTATTTCACACACTCCTGCCACATCACCTGGTATACTGGAGTCATGATGGGCTGGGGCTGGGGTAGGTAAGAGCCTTTTCACAGCCTGGAAAGGGCATTTCTGTCTTTTGCTCTGCCCACCACCATCTTCCATCAACAGGCATGAGTGAGCAGTGACCACAATTCCCTCTCTCTGGGATCTTTTTATTCCGAGCTGTAGCTAAGGCCTGGGTAAGGAGGAGGCAGCACAAGATTGTGAACAGAGCAATTCTGGAGGCTGCTGAGTGCAGCTGACCAGCTCCTCCTCTGCTGCTCAGCACACAGGCAGGAAGCCTTGCTGCTCCTGTGCCTTTCTGAAGGGCTCACTGATGATACACTGTTCTCTTAAAAGGCAACCAAAGAAACTGAACAGGGTCTCATTCTTGCATTTTGTCTCTGTTGGCTTTTCTCCCTTTTTATACTTGCAGTTCTTTCACAGTAGCTTTCCAAGTTCTCTCGTGTCATCACTGGGGTAAGAAACATCTACCTGTTCCTCTGTGTCACTGGAAATTATTTGGTTGCTTTCTAAGAGAGAGATCATCAGTATGGCACCTTGCATGGTACAGTGTTGTGTCTGCTCTTGGGTTTGGATCCTAATGAGTCAAAGATTAAACTAAAGAAAAAAAGGAGGGGGAAAAAAAAAAGGCCAAGTACATATTTCAGTATAAGATACCAGAAGTCTCACAGGATGTTTGTCCACTTATTCCTTGTTTTGGGTGTTACACTTTCTTCTGTACATCATCAGACACTGGAGCTGCTTAACAAACTACCTGAATGGAATATACTAGGGACTTAGGATTAGTTGTCCCAGCAGTGGCAGTCTCTTCTTTAAAAGAGCACAGATCTCCACACAGAGATTTTACTGAAATTAAAACCTTACATTTATTTCATAACAGACAATAAAGAAAGTAGATTTTACAGCTGGGCCAGGCCAGCATCTTGGCAGAAGGCTTTTGCTCAGTAGCCGCCACCAGAACAAGGAAAACACAAATCCACCTGCTGCTGTCTGGTGAAGGCAACCTGCTGATTAGTGCAAGAGCCTTTTCTGCTCACTTACTGAGTGCCTTGGTCTGACAAGAGGGTGCAGTGTATCCAGGATTAAATTCAATAATGAATACTTTACACCCCTCATAGCTTCCTAAAACTCCCATCTCTAAACAGCAGGCTCAGAGGCAGTGGTCCCGAATCAGTAGGGTTTTGTTCTGTTTGTGTAGTGCCAATTGTGGTGGGTTTCTGAGTAATAGTAATTGTAGCAGGTGATTTGTTGATTAGAGACAAACTTAAGAACATTTTTGAAAGCTTTGCAGAACAGAGGGCTGTGTGCTATATAGTTATTAAGCTGTTCAGCAGTAATTCAGACAGCTGAGAATTGTTGAGGACAGGGTCTATCTAATTGTGTGCCTAAATCATAGTTTCAGTGTGATTCAGAGGTACTAACGTTATAGTCTACACAGAACAGCTTAGGTTATATGGTCAGATTCCTGTGGATGGTCAGTTTATACCATAAAATTTAAAATTAAAACTTGCACCATAAAGCCACTGCCTCAAATTTATTATATATTGCAGCACAACAAGCAAATCAAATATAGATGCGGTATATGTTTAGACATTAATGTGAGCAGAGGATGAAATGTTCTTCTCCCAGCTCATTGGTACCTGCTCTCTTCAGAGCAGAACTGAGATGCCCATGATCACCAAAGAAGAGGAAGTCACCAGGAGTGCAGTCTCGCTGGCTTGGGGGACATGGGAAGGACATGCTACACCTTGCAGCATGATGCCTCAGGGTCCCTGAACTTGCGGTTCTACTCTGCATCATGCATGCGAGAGCTGAGTTCTCAGCAGAAGCTTTTAGTTATTCATCATAAAGAATCACAGCTGTGAAAGGAGAACCAGGGAAGAAGAGTGAGAACAGCCAGGTGCTCTTCCTTGGACTAATGTAAATCAGGAGTAACTGTGCTGCAAGCCCACTGAATTATGTCGCTGTCACTTGGACATCAGACCATAATCAACCCCTTTACCTGCAATAGATGAATGAAATATCTTACAACTGTGTGTCCAGGAGCCCACTAAGCCTCTTGCAGAGCTGCTGTCAGTATGCCCAGGGCAGAAGCATATTTTTTTTCTTACTGTTGTACATAAGGGCTCTGCTGCAGCCGACGACTTGAAATGTGTTAGTTCGGTTTGTTCAAAATGGAGTGTGTTTGTTAAGTGTTGCCTCTTTGATGCTGCACTGCCATCTCCATCTTTGTCATCATTGCCCATCTTTTTCAATCTAATGAACTCAAACCATCAGTGCAACTTAAGTTCGGCTGTCTGTTCTTGCATAGTTAATATTAAAAATGTACTAACAGTGTGGCTGCGAAATCAAATTATGCACATAAATATGCTGGCATAGCAGAGGAGGCGGCAGAAGCTGAAGTTAGCAACATTGATGCCAGTTCACATTTGCAAATCAACCGTCAATCTGTCATTAAACATGTTATCAAATGATGATAAGTGTATGCTTCTTGCTTGCATTGGCGCGCTTATTCCCGATGTTGATGTGCATTAATGGGATAATGTGCATTAACATAGTCTTGCTTGGATGAACACAAAACATTTTTTATCCGTCTCAGTTTGTTTCCCCCTGTGGCCCCCAAGTAAGTGTTTTGTGTTATCAAATTGCCAAAAAATGGGAAAACACATTACTTTTAATTAGCAAAATTTTTGAGGTTTTTTTTTCTTTTTCTTTTTCTTTTTTAATATTTTTATCTAGATATCTCCTGTGTGTTGTCGCTCGAGGTGGGGAGGGACACAAAAAAACCCCATTCCACTGCCATCTTTAAGTAAAACGATTAATGTCAGAAACTCATAGACTGACAATTATGTGCTGTCTTAATGCACTGGCCTTTCATCTGCAGCCCTTGCTTTTGACACGAGTGATGGTTTCAGTTCAGCGATATGAAAGGCAGGAAAGGAAACCATCTCAGGCATTCCCAGCCCGTTGTGTGGTGTCACACTCAGACATGGTGAGCAGTCCTTGAGCTGGCTTCGTTTAAGTTTTGCATACGAGCAGGCAAAGGCTGTACCTAGCGATTCAGCAAAAACATAAAGAGGAGCACAGCTCCTCTAGGAGGGAACAGAGTTTCTGAAGGAAATTCCCATGAGTTTGCCCAGCTCCGTTATCTCCATGCACAGGGAACTGCATAGTCAGGGCTCCACTCAGGCTACAAACTGCTGGTACACTGCTTTCTATTACTGCTGGTAAACTTCCAGGGAAATTAAAAAAAAAAAAAACCTCCTTGCTAGATAGAACAAGAAGTGACTGAAGGCATAAAGCCAGCTTAAGAGTCATCCCATGACAGACCAAGCATGTACCTGCCTCACAGTCTCTGCTACAGCAGTGCCCAGGCAATGAGGGCTCGGCTCATCAGCTGGCCAGGGCAGGCTCCATTGCCCTGCAAATGACTTGAACTAAACCAAATAATCGTATTTTTGTTTATTGCTTCTGGTTAGAATGGAGTTGTTTGCCTAGGCTTCTGGAAAATGTTGAGGTGGAACTCCACCGGAGCAGGAAAACCTCTTTCAGATAAGGGACATTAAAGTTTTCCAACTCTTTTTTTTTTTTTTTTTGTTAAGTGCATTGAAGCAAGGATCTTCCCACCCCTGGAGAACAGATGTTCTTTTAAACCCTTTCCTATTTATGCAGCAGAGGCCAAATTGTGATGATCTATCCAGATTTTCACAGTAAAACAGCAATAAAAAACAATAAGGATAAATGTCTGTTCCTTTTCAAAAGACCAGGAATTCTTCCATGAGTTTTACTAGGACTTTACTAGTTGTGTTATCAAATCAGACTCAAAAGCTGCTTTAAAGGAAAGGCAGTCACTTAAAGTGTTTTATTTTTAGTTTATGAGCTTGAAAATAAAACTTCTAAAACTTTTTTTTATGGACAACATCATGTTATTTATGTGTTTCTAAAATAGCAATATTTTCCTCATATAATAGAAATGTTTAGAAATTTGCCTAACCTCCAGACGTGGTTTGGGATTTATCTTGAATTTTAAAGAGAATAATAGTAGAATAATAAGCTCCTACAGACTGTGAACTTTTTGGTAGCTGGGTCAAGCTTTTGATCGCTTTCTTTATTTCCCAATCTAATAGCACCATCAACTTTAGGCATTCTTTTCAAGTCTCTGATTTCTTGTTATCTGGGTGATTTAAAGGAAAAATAAAAGGGAATGATCATTGATATTTTTAATTGTCTGATTCTTAAAAGTAACCCATTGTGTTCCCTGTTGTTTCTGAATTGTGGAGGCACCAGCACAAACTTTGTCATCCTAAAACTCTAACAGTAGTAATTCTATTCCTGCTAATCCTAGCTTCAGTGAGTCCTCATGTTTCCTACTTCTACACCAAGGAGCTTGTCTTCTAGTACAAAGAGCTTGAATTTTAAGTATATTTTCTGTTACACATCCATTACTGGCAGCAACAGTTTGGTTTGTTGGTGTTTTGTGGGGTTTTTTTTTGCAGCTGTGTAGCTTTATGTTGCTTCTACTCCATGAGCTACCTTGAAATTAACTTGTCAAACATTCATCCCACTACTTAGGGAAGATTCCTAATCAGATGAGTGGACCAATTTGTCATGACTTGGAAGAGAGGTGTTGGAATTCAGATGACATTAAAAAGCTCACTGTGAAGGCTGTGTACGAGGGACTGCTGCAAGGCAGCTCTGGCTAGGCTCCTGTGAGAAACCATTTGTGTCAGAGATGGCATTTGGAAAACTAGAGTGAGAAGTGTATCTTGGTGCCTCACTTTTCACACTGACTCTGACCCCTTTTTAATACGTCTCCCTCAAAGTGCTTCATCTCCAGGGCTCAGCTTGGTTTCTTTTGGGGCACTTGGCAAATGCTAGCACAAGCTGTAAAACCGTAGAAACTGAGCATCACAAAACCGAACCTTGCTTCTAATTATTGTCCACTTTATGCTACTGTCTGGGAGAAGTCTGGATGCTGATTTCATCTCTGCTGCTCCAGCTGGTCTGTACTTTGAACAGCTGTATTAATCAGGTGTGTTAATTTACCCATTTTCATGAAGCAGTTTGAAACCGTGAGATCTGTGTCACTCCTCGGTATGTGTGTCTCAAAGCAAATGTTGAATAAGGGATTAGCAGCAACACAGTGACGCTGTTCTTCCTCCCTGTTCTCCCAGTCTTTATTCTTCGCACTGTATCATGTTCTATTATCTTAGGCCTGACTTTGGAGTGGTTTCAGTTTTTGAAAATGCCAAGTAATTAGTCAATATGTTTTCACCATATGTATCGAGCTCAGTAAAGAGGCAACCATTGGCCTTTGTCATGGCACAGTAAGCGTTCGTTTTCTCAGCACTTCAAGTTACGCTGAGCGTGTGGTGAACGCCAAAGAATTTAATGAGGAATTTTACAATGAAACATTTGACATAATAATTCACAGTTCAGTGCAGTTCACAGATCTGGGGTGAGTCCCCTTTGAAGATCTCCTCTGTTTGTGCTGTTCACACTAGAGATCTTGCACGAGCTGCCTCTCTCCTGGCTGGTTCCCTGTATGAGCAAAGAGGCTGGATAGATTGTCAAATGGTCCCAGTTTACATCTTCTTGGCACAGATGCTGTGTATGACAAGGGAGAATTCTTGAAACCCTTTTTCACCTTCCACACTGGCTTTTAACTTACCCCAAGCTACTTAATACATACTTCCCAGATATAAATTTTTGCTTTAAGGCTTCCACTGATGCTGACTGTTAAGAATCTTTTAAAAAAGGTCAGAGTCTGATCTTAACACTGCTGATGTGAAGTGGCATTTGCCCAAATTTTGCCATCTCCGGAGCAAAAATATGTCCAGTGTTTTCTAGAGAGATGAGATAGACAGCAGCCTTGTCTGGGCCAATTTCCCCTCCCTGGGAATATTGCATTTCAGTTATCTGAGGAACAGGTTTCTGCATTCCTTGGTGGGTTTCTCTAGATTTGCAGATAAAACATTAGAGCACAGATTTAGCTCAGCAAGTTATGGTTATTTTGTTTAATATTTTGGGGAACATACAACAAATAATCATGAATAAGAACGATGACATTGTTTTACTGCAGCCATGAGTTAAATTTATGTGGCATTGCTATTGAAGTCAATAGGACTTCTTCCTGAGTATGTTTTGCAGGGTGCAGTATCGTTAAAATATGACAGTTAATAGCCTTGTTTATGTTATTACATTTAATGGATAAATATATCAGTCTGTACATCAAACTGGGTTTTGTTTATACTCTCTAATTGTAGTCTTATCTCCCTTAGAAGCATGCTATATCTTTTAATTTTATAATTATCCACTTTATTCATGTGTGACACTACAGAACTGCTGCTTATATCCTGAGACATCCAAATACAAACAGACGGAAGCCAGGCAACCGCTAGGAAATTCAGATCTGGATCTGAACCCATCTCTGTGTTTTCAAAACACTTCACAATTTCAGATCCAAGGTCTTTGTTTGGGCTGCTGTGTAAAGGGTGTGAGAGTTGCAGGATGTGAGTCTAAGATGTTCAGTTTGGAGAAGAGGAGGCTCCAAGGTGACCTTATTGTGGCCTTCCAGTATCTGAAGGGGGCCTACAGAAAAGCTGGGGAGGGACTTTTTAGGCTATCAGGTAGTGCCAGGACTAGGGGGAGTGGAGCAAAGAGGTGGGGAGATTCAGATTGGACATGAGGAGGAAGTTCTTCACCATGAGAGTGGTGAGGCCCTGAAACCGATTGCCCAGGGGGGTGGTTGGGGCCACTTCCCTGGAGGTGTTTGCAGCCAGGCTGGATGAGGCTGTGGGCAGCCTAATCTAGGATAGGGTGTCCCTGCCCATGGCAGGGGGGCTGGAACTGGATGATCCTTCTGGTCGCTTCCAACCTTGACTGATTCTATGATTCTATGAATTTGTGAGTCATCTTTGAATATGAGCCATCAATAGGGATTTTACAGGTTTTTCTCTTGAAAGAGACCTGAGGTATAAAGACAAAGAAGGAATATACCTCACATTCTGAAGTTTTTGCAAAAAGGGGAGAGGGAACAGAAATACAAACACCACTTTTTAGTCTAGTTGTTACAACACTTGACTGGAAAGGGTAAATGCCAGCCCATGTTCCAAGGTCTATTTCACTTGAACTAAAGCCAGAATCCTTGGGAGTTAAAACTTAGGGTCTGCTTCCCCTAGATGAGCAACTCTCGCTGGGCAGCAAAACTGTTCCTGTGCACATTTCACCTTTTTCAGTTTTAGATTTGCTTTTGTGAAGCTTTCAAAGACCAAATATGGATTGAAAAATGTAGGTTTGAGTCTCCTACACCCACTCTAAGTGCTCTAAACCCTAAGAAATTAATAAGTTAAAGTGTTTTAGAAGAGCAAATTCTAATAGGATTTTTAAAGTAAGTCTACAGATCCACTTTCTTTAAAATCTCCTAGACTATGAACTCTTAAAATAATGGAGTAGCTTTATTTCAGCTGTAACTGAGTAACCAAAACCCCAGAGATACAGACTCTACAGTTAGAGATCAACCTGGCCCCAGCATCTTTCTGTTTTCCAGGTCTGGCCACAAGCACACACCCTCAGAGCTTGATGATTTTGTAAGTTCCCTTCTGAGGCATCTTGCTGTTTCTGAGTCTGAAATTAACTATCTGCTCAAACCATGCAATTTCCCAAAATTTCATTATCCAGCCCCTCTATCCTTCTTTACAGGTGAATGAGGGTGATTCTGCTTTTCATCAGCAGAGATTCCCTGTGGTGGCACTAATTACAAACCAACAAATGGTTTGGCAGGTGAGTCTCCTTGAGTTAGATAAGTGAATCCATCAGCTAGGGAGCAGTCAGCAAATGCTCATACCTTGCTGTGGAGGAAGGCTGTTAGAGAAGGAGAGCATCTCTTCACTCATAGATCACATCCAATGCAAGCTTCCTGTCTGGGATCTTTTGCCAAAACAGAGTTGCAGGAAAGTAAAACCAGAATGAATTCTGAAGGTATGGTACTTCTACTGTAAAAGTTTTGTTACCTAATTACTTGTATTATAATGATGAAAAGTTTATTTAAGCACCCTGGGTGTTGTACGTGCACATAGGAAGGCAGCATTCATATGATTCTGCATGTTCTCCTTTATATTTTTGTCTGTTGGTGTAACACAACAAATATTGACTGCGTGATGCTTTTCTGAAGGCAGTACCTTCTTTTGGATCTAGCAGCCAAAGCAATTGTAAAGGCAGGCTGGGAAAGGGGAACGCCTCTGTGTAACACCCTTGTCCAGAACAAGTCACTGAGTTTGGCAAGAAGAGACATGTACAGCCAGGTGACAACAATTAAAAATAAGGGGAAAAGTTACATTTCCCCAGGTATCTAAGTTTCTGAAAGCATCATCTTTACTTGGTATATTGTTTCTTCGTAATTGATTTAACTAATTGCTAGTTTAACCTCTTTGATTATGAAAGCCTCCCTCTTCTGTTTGGCATTGGAACAGGGATTCTGGTAAGTGCCCTCACAAAAGCCACCTCTAAGGCAGTCATCTAAGCAAGGGGAAATCTGCTAAAGAGACTGACACAGCCAGAGTGAATACTCTTCCCAGTTAGCACTTGAAGAGGAAAACATCATAATATTTAAACCAGTTTTGAAAACTTTCCACGAAAATAGGGGAAGGGGAAAAAAACCATAAAACACTAGTTGAATACAGAGAGAGGCCAAAGAGAGTTCAGTTACCATAGAGATTATTACTGGCAATTGGTATACAACAGCAGATTGGGATCTGTTACAATATTTTTATTAATCTTTTTTTTTCCCCCCCTAAATCGGTTATTTATATATTTTGGATCCATCTCTGTTTTGGGTCCAGATTTTACTCTTTACCTGTCACTCTTCTTGACATGAAGCAGTAATGAATGTGGCAGATATCAGGCATCTCCTCCATTTATAAACATCAGCAGAGGTCATGAGTACATGAAATACCACGTGGACAAGTCACTGTGCTTGGCTTTGGCTGGCAAAGGAGGGAGAAGCATCAGACAGATGAGGCTACATCACAGGCACTCTTCCATGCAAACTCTTAGTGCCACAATAATGGTGAGGATTTTTTTTTTTTTTTGGTCGCCTTTCCCCTTTTAATTTTCCCTCGTGTATATGCAAGCCTAGACAGTTGACACAGCCACATTCCAGTGCATAAACTGGGAATCTGGGAGGTAACCTACTGTAAAGCCTTTTCCTCTCCTCCTTGTCTACCCTTCCTAAAGATTCATCTTTGCCTGTGTGTGTTGCAGCAGCTGAACAGCCTTTTTGTAGCCACTTCAGTAGCAGTGTGCTTAGGGGCTAATGTTAAAGGACTTCTTTAATCAATCAGTTTATAAAAAGTCAAGTGGGGTTTTTTTGGTCCTTTTTTGTTTGTTTGTTAGTTTGTTTTTTTAAGTGCCCAATCCTGATTGCATCCAATCCTGAACCTATTTTGAAATGCTGATGGTTTAGGGTGGTTTTTTTTCCGCCACACCATCTGCCTTTAGGGAGATATTTTTCAAGGATGTCTGAGATCAGCCAGACCCAGCTGGGTTTTCTTCCCCTTTGCTCCCTCTCATCCCCATCCTCTTGCTCTCTGCCTGCATCTCCTGCACTTGGGAGGCAGGAGCAAGGTGGAGCACAGGCTCAGGGAGATTCCAAGCAGGGAATCTGGCTACAGAGAATCCTCTCCACTGCTCAGTGTGAATAAAGTATATTAAGAAAAAAAAAAAGAGACAGAAAAGGAGAACCACGGGTCGGGAGGACATTTGCCTCTAATCTCCTTTAGTTTTTATGATCTCAAGAGTTGTTAGCAATGATAGTAGGCACTGCATTTCGGATGGAAACGTGATTTTCCACGCTGATGGTGTCACTTTAAGTAAACAAAGTGAATTCTGCTTCCTGCTATGCAAGGCCTAATCTCATTACCCAAACCACAAGTAGCATAGCAGAAAACACTCCCATCTGTCAAAAGAACTTAAAATAAAGGTGAAAATTGTTTTTATGTTTCATCCCTCTTCTTTTCCCCAAATCCCTCATTGGACACTAATTATCACATCATATCTATTTAAACCTGTTCAGATCTCTCAGCTTCTGGCTGTGGTTCTTTTTTTCATTCAATGTGCCCACAGAATGATGATGTTTATGCTGAATCCTAGAGTTAATGATCAGCTTGGATGAACTATAGGCTAAAAGCTGTGAGCCAGGTGGCTGAGCTATCCTTGCTGCACTCTTCTCTGAGGATGCAGAAGCCAGGTGATGGCAGATTGGCTCAAGGCTCTCTCAGAGGTCATCAAGAGTATGCTTAGGCCCATTCCCACCTAAAATGGAGGAAATCTCTGAGCCACAGACAGTCCAATGAGGAACAAGGAGGTTAAGACTGAGTGTGCTGGCCCTGTGCCTCCAGTTCTAGAGTATTCATCAGCCTGTTACCCATAGCCTGGGAGATCCTAGCCCAAGCAGGGTGAAATAGCAGAGTCAAACAAGCCTCAGTGCCACATTACTGACAGCACACAGAGCAGCATGCTTGTGACTCAGCTGTTGTTTGTTCAGCCTCAGTACTCTCCCCAGCTTCTCCCAGTCTGCAGCAGGTATGCAGAGTGGATGAGCCAAGCAGTGCTGTGCTTGGCTACCTTTCCACTCTAGACTTTAAACCACAGAGTGGTGCTGAACTGCAGCCCCACAGCAATGCGGCACCAGTGAAAGTAAGGGCAGATGTAGAAGGGAAGGCAAGCCCTGTGCCTGTGCCTGCAGTCACAGAGTAGGGTCACTGTGGTCATTTTGTCACTTCCACGGGTGTAAATCCTGTTTAGCTCAGTGCATGTTCCCTGTGGCTCACTCAGTGAGGAGAGTCACAGAATTGGTATTGCAGGCTCCTGCAGGAGCTCTGCCAGCACAGGAAGCAGACCCCAATGCTCCCAAGTCTGACTTTATCGGGAGAAACTCTAAACATGCTACCTAGTAATTCTCAGCTCATTCCAAATCAGCAGCCACCCATCATAGGAGAATCATCCACAAAACTCTCCAACAACAGTGTTTTTCATCCCCTCTTCATTTAAAATGACCTTTATGTGTTGGTAACGTCTGCCTTGCTGAGTCTTAATTGCTTAATTAGAGAAGCAGGGTCTCTGTTAGACAAACAATTTTTTTTTTCCAAACTGTATTTTTTCTTGCTGTAGTTTAAAAGTTGTAAAAAGTAGCTTGTAAATGGCTATAGTTATTTAATTTACTTCTTTGTTTATTAGGCATTTGAAGGTTTTGTTTTCCACTATTTACTGAGGTGCATTTACAGCAGGAATCTCTCCTCTTAAGAATTTCTCTGCCTTTCACTACCACACTTGCATAGCACTTTGCCAAGAAAAGCTGTTTTTTTTTCTGAACAGCTGTTATAGGTTCTGGGTGTGTTTGGGAGTTTTTTTTATCATGAGTAAGTGGTAAGGGCTGAGCAAAATATCCTGTGCCTGCCCCACACATGGCAAAGTTTGTGCCCTTCCTGAGAGCTCTGGTAAGTTTTGCTCTGAGCTTTGATTGATGTGTTCTCCTTGAGCTGCCCTTTTGCAGTAGGTTCAGTTTTGTTTTCTTTCTTATATGGGACTTTTGAGCAGTGTTGTGTTTAAGATCTAGTCAATCAATCTATTTCTGCAGGGTCGCTTCTGACTGCAAGATTGCTGATAGTTTTACAGTAGCCAGTTGATTCAGTTGTTCTGAAAAGCCATATAGGTTTTGCCTTAGGTTGGGGTTTTTGGGATAGCATTATTATCCTAATATGTTACAGTGAAAGAAGAAGGTTCCAGAGGTGATTTGTCCTAATGCTGATCGCAGAGATAAGTTCGACTGAAACATCATTTTTTAAGTAAAACTTGGGGCTGGAGTGGCTTAATTCATGCAAAAGCTTCTGCCATAGTCAAGGCAGCAAGAGCCACATTGCAAGCAGCCATACAGCAGAAACTAGAAGAAACATTAAAGTTACCCCCCGCCCCAAGAAGCAGCCATAGGCCTTTCTCCTCAGAAATAAATACCCCTTTGCTGTGGTCTTTCTAAAATAATACATTGATGAGAATAGAGACTATCGCTGTGAAAACGAGAGTGGTAAGTGACTAAGTTGGGGAAAATGCACCAGAAGTGACTATGGGCAAAAACAGCAATTAAGTTACTTGGACCACTCAGAGTGGTGAAGTGAGAAAGTTTGGGTTATGTTCACAAAAGGACCTTGGATTTATTTTTAATGTTTTGGATTCTGGAAGGAGTTTCAAGGGCAACTTGGCTGCTGCTTTCTTTTTTTTCATTTGTGCTTTAATAAATAACACCTTTGTACTCTGTAATTGTGTTCCCATTGCTTTTAGCACAGTGCAGGCAAGCAATAAGGTGAATTCTCCACTAGACCTAGCAAGCCCTAGACTAGAGAAGGGAAGCACTGTTAGCCTGTTATCTTCACCCAGAGGATGCAGAAGGGAAAGAAAGTTAGTCGTCATGAAGGATAGTAAAATCTGATGGGTAAAAGGATGCCCATAGTTATTTGATGAAATAGAGTATACAGGAGGTGCAATAAGCAGTATCCTCCTCGTGACTTGTTTTTAGGACTTTGAAAGCTTTTTAAACTTTACTTACACTCATTTCAACCTGGGTGTTTTTCAGGATCTCAGCCATCCTGCCCAGACTGTTCATCTCTTTAGCTAATAAAAATTCAGGGCATGGCAAGAGTTAATTGCAAAAGGTGATGTGGGTTCTCTTTGGCTAGTTCTACATGGTATTTTGGGCAGGCTTTCTCTGCTCAAGCTCCAAGCCAACAAAAAGCCAGGTGGCTGTGTTGGCATAATGCTGAGCTCTACGTAATACATCTGATGGAAGGCAGGGTTTATTAGCTTGGCACTGCACTCCCTGAATTTCAAGGAGTTTGAAAATTTCTGGCTGGCATCCCACTGGGTCAGACACTACCCCTTCTTAAATGTGCCTAAAGTAACAGGGGAGTGTGCAGTCCTGGTCTTACTGATTGCAAAATTCATGCGACCTAGTACCTGCATAGCTTGTGGTGTTACACTTGGGTTTTTTTTAAGGTTCTGCCTCTTAAGCACAAGGAAAGAAGTCAAGAGTACATTTTGAGGTGTAGTGGGATGCTTGTGCCTGTGGCCGGAAAAAAAGTTCTTACAAATGGCAAAAATGGATGTTTTCCTTGCGAAGGCCAAAAACACTTAGAAATGATCTATGTCTAATATATTTGTTGTACCCTGAGGCCATAGAGGGATGTGACTTTAAGGAAAATAATGGCTAAAACCTGCAGTTTTGAAAACATGTATTTTACTTTAGGGCATTTTTTTCAAGGGCTTTTTTATTGTGTCTACATCCACTATTTCACTTATACTTTTCAATTCCCATATATTATTCACTATGTCAATTCTAATAAGTTTTAGGTCAAGCCATTGTTCTCTGTTAAGAGTTTATTAGAAATAACTTTGCTTGGATGCGGTGTTGGAGCCTCTCTGACACGACACCCTGTGATTGTGGAGGTGTGATCCAAGTAACAGGAGGACTGACATCCTTTTATGAGGTTCAGATTTCCTTCATTTCAGTCTCTCTTTCTTTTTTTTTTTTTTTTCCTAATTCTACTCAAAGCTTCAATATCAGTTAGGTCATGTAACTGAGCTATCACAGTTCCTTGTGAGAGAGGTTCAGAAATGAGATAAAAGAGTTGCAAAGCAGAGCTAAAGGAGCCAAAATCTCTGGATTCAGTTTCTGCCCACGCTATTAAGGCAAATAATATAAATCAGGGAGAGGTGCATCTTCAAACACACAAAGGCACACACCATGTGTGGGATGGAGAAGAAACTGATCCTTGTATTGCCAGAGGGAAGCATTATCTGCCACAGGTCTCCATAAAAGCATTTCTTAACTGAGTAGCCATAGAAAACCAGGGTTCTGCATAACGCTCTGCATGTGGCATGGGTCCATCAAGTTTATTGAAAACGTTCATTTCCTTAAAATTAAGCACAGTCTGACTTACTTGTTAAATCCTTACCTTCCTTTTGCAATTTAGATGTTAAAAAAAAAAAATTGCCCTTTTAATTTTTTTTCCCTTCCTAAATGCGAGAGGAGCTTCTGGCAAGGAGCTGAGCAGTGTGGCTCAGCATGGGGCTGGTGCCCTCCTTCCCGTGTGACCCTAATGTGAGTGATGCAAGTTCACAAGGGGACAGGAAAGCCCATTGCATATAACATGCTTTGCCAAGGCAAGGTTTCTGGCTTTATTCTCCTCCTTTCTCTCCCTTCCCCTTTGTCTTCAGACCCCGAAACAGATATAGAAGTTCCTATTCAATTCAGGCCACCTCCATAATAAATGAATTTCTGAGAAAAAATTCAACCAAACGGTGTTACAAAGAAGCTTGGTCTGTGCAGCATTATTGGGTTACATTGTTATGATCAACAATCATCTTGCTATTTAAACAAAGGGGCAATTTTTTTTTTTTTTTTGCTATGTCATAAGGAATGTTTCTGGGACCATAACATCCTATTAAGGCAAAATAGGGCTGGCGACAAAGTCTATTTGATTGGCTCTGTGATCTGCCAGTTTCTAATGAATGGAAAGAGAAAGGCACGAGCAGCAGAGTTGAAAATCAACAAGATTTTCTTCTTTTACTGCTGGTATAAGACAGCTCTCTGTAGCTTCAGCAGTGGAATTCATTACTGGGGATAAGAACAGAGATTAGGTTAAAAGAGCTTTTCACTGACAAGACCTTATTCACAATGGAGTGCTTTCAGTCACTCCTTTCAGATTTGAAGTTTTCTGACTATATAGTGAGTGATATATTATTATAATAGTTTGTATTACTGTAGTGGCCAAAGGCAACAGAGGAATCCATTTTGCTGGGTACTTTACATAGGCACGTTAAAAAATAATCTCTGCAGAAGATGTCCATGTGATTTTCTCTCTCTCTGGTGGTGCTTTTTTTAAAGGAGTGTCTGGTTTATGGATGCAGTTTTGAAAACTGTTACCTCGTTGAGCTGTTTAGACTAAGCATGAGTCAAAGACAGCCTCTTTTTTTTTTTTTATAGCTCAATCTTCCAAAGTCTGCTATAAATGCAAATAGTGAAGAAGTGCCCCAATGTTAAGATACTTTCATAGTATGGGAAGTGCCAGTGTGATATGTGTGAATAACTTTACCACAAGCCATTTTGTAAGCTCTCTCAGAAGTTTCCTCAAGTAAAAATGTGCAAACTGTATGTAAAATTGAGACACTTGAAAGGAAAAGAGCAAAAGTAATTCCAACTGGAGTTACAGTACTTTTGTTCTTCCAAGCTTTTTGCCACACTTCCCTTAGCTGAACAAAGGAACTGAACTGCTTGTCTGTTGATTCTGCATTCTGCAAACCAAAACCAGGTGAGCTGCTGTTGAGATTGGCCTGGGCTCTGCTTGCTAACCCTTTTGCTAGATACTTTACTTAGTTTCAAGCTCCGGTTAAATATTTGCTGAAGACTAGGGCCTGATCCTTTTCTTGTGTCTTCTTCCCATGAGGGAGCTTCTCTCAAATCAGACAATTCATTCCTGTCTACAAGTGAGAGTGGAACTGGGACATATGGCATTGTATCAAAAGATCTATTAGATCTCCCATTAAAACAAACACAGCTTTTGAAGTTGTTTAGCTCTTTCTAGAGCAAAGCAAGAACTTCAGAGGCAACACTGTAACTATTGGGTGAAAAGGAATGCTTTTTGGTTTTTTCCACTCTTCTCCCTGCCCTTCCACCCTCTTCCCCTTCTTCTTTTCCCTATTTGACTTCTGTTATTTTTTTTTTTTCCAAAGGAATCATTAAAGTGAGGTCTACAATCAAACTTTTTGCCAGCACAGTAATTTTGGTTAGAGGTGTCGTTCTTTTTTTTAATAGCACTTCTATATATTGGCACAACCTTCAGCACCAGGTCAGCTGTATTAATTTTTTTTTTAAAAGTGATTTTGCTGATACAGCTTATTTCATTGAGGGAGCTAGTCAAAACTTAACTGCTAAAAACACTCTTTTGGCAGGACGAGCTGCATCTGTGTTAGTGGGGTTTGCTGGTGTAGCTGAGCTGTAAAATGTAGTGTTGGCCAACAACTTAACCCTCAAAGGTAGTCCTGTTGAAATGTGTTTTCTTTGAACTTATTTGGCCTCCATACGCTGAAGAAAGGATGTTTGTAGCATACTAAATTCACAAGACTAAAACAGCCCTTATAGTGATTAAATTCAACTCCCTAAACATAACTTAGGCAACTCCCCAGCTAGATTTATGTAACTTAATCTCGTCTGGTAAAATGTGTAGCTGTGTGAAATGGGAAAGCCATGGCTGTGGCCCTGACTCTCTTCCCCTTTCTTTGACGATAGTATTATCAGAGAGATATTATTCTAATATGCCTCAATTTCCTCATGTGTGACACAGATATCCTGCTATCTGTCTCAGCGCTGTAGAGGTTCAGGAAGCCTGGCTACAAGGCATTCTGATGTTTCGTGAAGGGTATGAGCAGTGTTGCTGATGCCAGTTTAAGAGGGCTTGCTGGCCAGTTTGTACTCGTGAAACTGCAGCACCACTTACTGGTTTTGCTGGAGAAATTCCAGCCAACAAACCCGGGCAACGTTGTTTATCTTCTGCTGTCATCATAACTATTTCCTGAGAGCTAGAAAGATGTACTCCTGCCATACCCTGCTTGCTGTAGCCTAAAGGATCAAAGATAAGGATTATAATGGTTATGTTCAAGCAGAAGAGTTGTTGATTGGGATTTATCCTTTTAAATATGTGTAAGTCATAGAAAGCTTTGCAGTCAGAAATATTGACTTCATTGATCCATGCCAAGAGCAGAAGAAACCCATGTGGGCTGAAGTGGAAAGCCTGTGCAAGATGCTTATAATAAAGATGTTATCTGATAAATAAGCTATTGCTTTATTCCTGACCAAGGAAAATTAGAAATCCAGACTTTCAGTACGCCAGTCAGTTTATGCCAAGTTAACTGTGGCAGCATTAGCTTTCTGTGATCAATATTCAGTATAAGGACCTTGCGTTCTTGTTTCTGGTCAAATGAGATAGCTACGTAGGTCCTGGTTCTTCTTGTTTATGGGTTTTACAAGGAGAACATCTGAATGAATCAACTTCAGGAGCATAATGAACTATCAATGCAGAGACCATCACCTTCATCACTCAGGATAAGGCAATTGTAGTCTAGGTCATGATACTGCCTTTGGAAACAGCTAAACTCCCCTGTCTGATTAGCTGAGATTGCAGAGGCTGGCAAGGGAGGTTAAAGTTGTCCAATGTATCAGCTGAACATGAACAAACAAACAAGAAATCCCAAAGGAGCAACAGTCCTTGCTGCAGGCCCAGGTGGTGGGGAGGCTTCTTGAAAGGTAGCCAAACATTTGGACAACATTGGGATGTTGTACTATTGGATATGGGTCTTTTGCCCCATCTGGAGCAGTAGCAGCTCATCAGCCTGCAAATACAAAGTAGGGGAAGGAGGGAACTACGTGATGTCTCCTGGCATTGCAGAGGCTTTTGTAGGCTTGGAAAGAGGGTCTGTGTTCAACCACTCTGGCAAACATCCATTTTCTCCTTCACTGGCAACATCGCTGCTCTGCATGGGAAAAACCCCACCCATATCTACAAATGGTCCTCTCCTTGAAAAACACAAACTTCTGTGTTTTCTGCAGTACATCCTCGGCCATTCCCCTGCCTTAAACTTTTGAACCCTGTTAGCAAATGCACCGTGGGCAGAGCAAGAGGGGGGGAGTCCTTACCCCCACAGAAAAAAAAAAAAAAACCAAAACGATTTGAAGAATTCTCAAGGGGACAATTGAGCACTATCAAACACAACTGCAGTAATACTTTACTGTCTGCTGCAGATATTGAGCCCTCATTGCAGTAATTGTCACGGTGACAGAGCTGGGAACACTTGCTGTAATTAGGACAGTTGTTTTGTCATGTGTAACGATCTGAAGAGAAGCAAGGAAAAGAGGGGAATGAGCACTAATCTGCTATAGTGTAGTGAAGGAGAACCATGCACACACCAAATGCAGCACGGCTGCTAATATATTGTAAATTCAGATGAGCAGGCATTTTGAGAAGGTGAAGAAATAAATGTTAAAACAATACATCTATTCAGGGGAAATTACGCTCTCTCAGGTGTCTGTATCTGGAATAGCAAGTGCAGATGTTTTTCTGTGGAGGATTTTTTGAAGGTGATCCTGGTGATATCTAAAAAAAAAAAAAATATCCTCAACCAAAACCATATGTGCATGTCTCTATAGATACACACATGTGTGTAGATATATGTATATATATATATACATATATCTATTTAAGCACATTTCTATAGGAGGCATGTGTCTTCCCCCAGTTTGCTGCTCCAGCAGTTTGAGAACACACAGCATAAAATTAAGGAAGAAATTCTTCACAGTGAGGGTTGAGAGGCACTGGAACAGGTTGCCCAGGGAGGTTGTGTCTGCTCCCTCCCTGGATATGTTCAAGGCCAGGCTGGATGAGGTCTTGAGTGACCTGATCTAGTGGGAGGTGTCCCTGCCTGTGGCAGGGGGTTGGAACTGGATGATCTTTGAGGTCTCTTCCAACCTAGACCATGCTATGACTCTATGATTCTAAGCTGGGCACTCAACTATGTAACCTGTTTGAAGCTATCATTCAAACCATGTAACCTGTTTGAAACTGTTTTCATTTCTCTGAAGTAACCACTTCAGCCTCCTCCACTTTTCTGGTTCTTGTATACAGACTAGAGTTAAATAAACACTATCCTTTTGTTGTTGTTGTGCTCCATATTAGTTTCTACTCTTATTCAGTAAGCCTGAAATGGCTCTTAAGGTCGTTTTTATCAGACAACAAACCCCACCCATGCATCAGAAACTCTTGAAAAACAAGGCCACAATTTTGGATTTGTGTGACCTAGAGCTACAGGGTATCAAATACCACTTTGATATTAAGCATCCACAGCAAGACTGTAGTTATTTCTGCAAAACTAAGATGATTTGGGAGCCAATCAGCTCTTAGATAAATTGCCCCTCCCTCAATGCCTGATCAGGTAACATTCCTGTATCAATCACAACATTTGCTTACCTCAAAAATGACCTACAGGTAAATCAAAATGATGCTGAGAAGGTGAAAGTGTGAATCAACTCATTTGGTATCTATGAACCCCTGCTGGTGTAAACTTCACCTCTACAGATTGCTGTGGCTCTATGCAGTACACTGGGACTCCAAACAAGACTATCCAGAAAAGAATTGCACTAGCAATGGTTAGAAACAGTAGTATAAACTCTGCTTCCATGTAAAGTTGTTTTTTCAACAAGAAATTGGACTTTCAACTCATTTTTAAAGCCTTTCCACTGCTGGAAAGATCTTGAGGGAGATGACACTTGCCATTTAGTGCTCTTTTTTAGTGTTAAGCTAAATCTAGCTTTTATATTTTCAATTATTTTTTCTATCTCTCCAGTTTTCACTTTTTAATGAATTCTTTCCTTCACTACTGAAGCCAATCAGAATTTTACCATCTCCTTCAGTAGAACCAGGTTTTCACTTTTGATGTTTTACTACATGAAACCATTCTTGTAAGGATCATAAAATGTCCTTTGGAGATTATCAGCCTGTAACCTGTTGTTTAAAAAGGTTCCCAGGATGACTCAAGGAACAACAGACCACTTTGTCTGATCTTGATTCCAAGTAAAACATAATTCTTAACCCAGAACTCTATTAACAAAGAATTAGAGGATAAAACACAATTGATGGCAGCCAGCAGGATTTCAAGAACATAAATTTTGTCAAATAAACATGCTGTATTTTTGACAGAATTGCATACCTACTTATGAAAGGTAACTGGGAGGATATACTAGACCTGCATTTCTCCAGGGGTTTTGACTTAGTCCACCTGATGTCTTGCCTCATTAGGTTTTAAAGCATGTGTTACTGGCTCTCTAGTGGATCCCTCAGTGTTTTGTTAATAGGAGATACCACTGAAACACTTCCTCTTTCTAAATTGTATTGACTACATAATATTTGTAGCAATGATCCAAGAACAGACAAAATACTTCTAGTGAAGGCGGCAAGGTGAGATGGGACTTCCTGAAACAGTGAGTAATGAGGAGAAAAAGCTGCTAAGTAGGGACAAAATGGATCTCCAGGTTAAGGGGTTTCAGTGCAACAGAATTAATTTTAATACAGGCAGGTATAAAGAAAACCCTGTGGGAGGGAAGCATATAGATTGTAGCGATGTGTTATATCTACTTCAAGACACAACCAGGTATATAGGTAGGTTGTTTCCTCAACTCTCCTCATAGTGCTGTGAATATGAGGGGGGAAAAAAAACCCTATTCTATGTAAACACAACAAATAATTATTATTTTTTTTTAATACAGCAAGTTTAAATAAATAAGGGATAAATTTTATTCTTCTATGCAGCTTTAATTGGGCCACAACGTGAAATGTCTGTGTTGCAAGAGTGCGTGGAAATATTCTAAGGAAAAGTTAGAGGAGGCCAACAGAAGTGACCTGAAGGCTGGAAATCCACCCTTCTGCTGTGAAGTTTAAAGAACTTGACATATTCAGCTTATCAAGAATCCTGAGAGATGCTTTGACTGCTGTGTGTAGGCATCCCTAGATGAGAGTCAGCTTCTTGGTCTAGCTGAGAAAGCATATTTAGCTGGATATTTATGTTGGTCAAGTTTAGCAGTAAAATAATAACATTATATTAAAATAAAACACAATTCCTAGTTGTGAAGGTGATGGAAGCTCACAACAGTTGTTCAAGTACAGTGCTGAGTGCTTTCTTTTCTTCCAAAATAGGATTAACTGCCCTTTTGACACACACACATATATATATACACACACACATATACATATATAATTTAACTAGATTAGAGGGGAATTTTATTGCAAAGACAGGTTAGAATTGCAGTGTTGAGTGTACTTACATGTAAGTACAGGCATGCACACACATGTGTGTGCATGCCTGAAGCTCATTTAGGTGAATATTAGTGGGTCTGTGCCATTTAAGGACATTGATGGAGGAGAGTAAGTGGCTTGATCAACTAGACAAGCAAACATTCCTATGAATCAAATCACTCCTTTTCTTAGTTTTAAAGTAGTTCAGTAAGAGAATATATTTGTATGTACTCTCTTGTAAGGTATTCACTCTCTTGTCATTAGGATTTTCAATGAAAACATTTTCTTTCTTAGAGAATTTTTTTTCAACGCCAGATTTTGCAAATTTCAGTGCTTGGGACCTTTTGATTAAAAGTGGAAAACAAACTTGTGCAGCAAGCAGATAGCTTTCTACTGAAAGGTTGCCTTAGTTAAAGGTCTAATTTCCACTGCAAAAGGGGAAAAAAAGTTTTCAAACAAGATTAAAAAAAAAAAAAAAAAAAAAAAAGAGACAGTTCCAGTGTCCTGCATCAGTATCTGAACCTTGCCAGAACTCCTGTAAGAGAAGGGATTGACAAAATAATTCATTAACAGGAATGTTCTCCTCACAGAGGGGATTGAATAGCTGCATGAGAAACTTTAAAGCCTCCTTTGTGTATCTAAACAGAAACATGGCTCAAAGAAAACAGGCATCTACAGCAGTTCGGAGTGCTGTGAACCCTGAGCTATTTGTGGATTGGCTTTGAGAGAAGTTGCTCTTGATTTAAGAGTACATCCTAATACACAGCAGCCTGGAGACTGGGGAGACTGGCAAGGGAGAAAATAGTGTAGAGAGTTTGCCTGGCAACAAAGGCACAGCAATTTTCTCCAGCGTTGTTGTGAAAAGAAGATGCTTTTGTGAGTACAGAGACATGTGATAAGTGTAGCATGAAAGCACCGTGGAAGTAATTGTTCTCCTGAACTCAGTTCTGGTCTGCTCTGACTCGCAGTGGTCAAGGTCTGAAACAAGGAGATCTGTTCCAAGTCTTGCATTTAACAAAAAGACTTAGACTTCATTCACCACAGCTATACCCTTTGCCTGCATCCACAATTACTGAGGTCATAGAATTGATAAAGGAAAGCGCAGCAGAGTGGAGGCTGGCTTTGGGCAAGGGCTTCTTTTACAAATTTTGGCTAAACCGGTTGGGTCTGACTGATAAATGTTGTTCTCAGCTCTGTTTGCCAACTGCATTCAACATCAACATTTATTCTCTGTATCATGCTACATTTTGGGACTTTTTCAGTTGTGGTGCCTGTGCCATTCTAGAAGCCTCTCACTCGTTTCTGATTCTGTTTTATCAGCTTTCTCTGCACATTGGAGCGAGAGTTGGTCCACAGGATTTATCAGTTAGCTGTAGTTACTTTGATCCCTGCCAACATCCCCACTTGCCGCTGTACCCATTGGCCCCTTGCTGTTTGTCCACAGTGTGGTTTGTCATTACACAAAATTAGGAGCTCCTTGGGATAATACTTTTCTTTAAGACATTCACTGAATACTGACTGGCAATTGTTTTTCGGTGCTGAGGGCATCTGGCAGTGTGTGCCATTCCCACAGGTGCATTTCCCACCCAATGCCATAGCAGTGGGTTGGCTCTGGCAATCAGCAGCCCAGGTTGTCTTGAGAAGTGGTGGATTTTCTGCAAACTTTGATTAGCCAATTTAAATTCTTCAGTCACTAATTTCACCATAGGACAGAACAGTTGACTGTATTTAAAGAGTACTGCCACAGTTGTGTAAATGAATGTTCCTTAAAATAGCTATTTATACATGTAAATCTCTCTCTGGATCTTCCAAACACTTTGCATCGCTCCCTCTAACTCATGCAGTGGCATCTCTCTCTGTCATGCATGTCACATATAGCCAGATTGTAAAATCCAAGGAGCAGAGGGCATGTCTCTCTTCCTTTGTACAATGCCATGTAGTGGCTGGAAGGATGAAGAAGAGAGAATATTTTTTTCTGCCAAGGACATAGCAAATCAGAGATGCTTCTCCGTAATAGCAATTAAATTTGAGACACTATCTTGAAGCAGCCAAGTTAGTATTTAGCTGAAACTTGGTTTGGAAAAATGGTTTGTTTGGTTGTTGTTTTGTTTTTGTTTTGTTTTGTTTTATTTTGTTTTCCTGTTTAAAGGACAATTTCAGCCCAAACAAGTACTGTAACTTAATAATATTACTGGAAATTTCTGATTTTTAATTTTCACTGGGCACTGTGGGCTCAATGTAGATTTGGAGGACAATACTTGCAGCTGTTAAAGTCATAATGAAATAAAAACTTTCAGTACGAAATAAAACTTTGTATTTATACGGCATTTTCTTTGCGCTTTCAAATGACCAAGACAACTTTTCATATTTTTTTCAGAGATCAAAAAAAAAAAAAAAAAAAAAAAAAAAAANACTTTAAAAAAACAAAAAAAAAAAAAAAAAAAAGAAGAGAAAAACATACATCTAGTAGCAATTATCAAGTCTTCCAAGTTAATTTCTAGGTTAACTGGAAGAAGTGTGATCATTTGTAGCTGTAAGATGGTAAATTGTTCATGCAACAAACCAACACAGCTGCTAATAAGAGCTAATATTAGTTACCTTCACTTCTCTCATTTTAGTATAAAAACTATTTTCTATGTTGTCTGGCATTCAAACTTATTTTCCTGTGTTGGGAATACAGACAATTAAGCTGTACAATGCAAATGCTCCGATGTAGTTTACTGCTGCCTACTTAAAGCTTTCAAGGGAGGCACCTGTGGATATATATTTGGCCATTTTACTTTGATGGAAAACATTAGGTGGACAAAATGGCCATCGCCTGTGTGCAAAAACTGTCCGTTAACATACCATCCTTCCTAAGGAGAGCTGCCAGGTTTGGGTCCAGGTCTATATTTTTATCAGAAAGGAACACTGATTCCAGCAGGCATTGAAGGTGGAAAGCTAATTTTTTGAGGGATCGTGATTGAAACTTATTTTAGCTTTATATTTTTCCCTCCTACCATGAAGGGAAGTAGAAATAAATGAGCTCGATTCACCATTCAATTATGTTAATTTATAGCCCTATAACCCTAGCAGTCATACTGACATATAAATGATGAAACAGAGCATATGATCAGATCACTATTACTACAAAAGAAGCGTGAAGCCAAGGACGAGGGAAAATTTTGGAGACCAGTAGTGTACAGATGGCAAATGCAGTTTGCCCACAGACCCCAGAAAGTGTTCTGTCAGGGTACTTAATGATGATGTTCTCTGGAATGAACACTGAATTCTCACTCTGAAGAGAAGTTTCTAGCTTCTTTTTTTTTTTTTTTTTTTTTTTTTTTTTTTTTTTTTTTTTTTTTTTTTTTACCCCACCTTAAAAATAAATTTTTNTTTTACTCTACTCATTTGAAACCTCACTGTAAACTAAACTTATGCATTTAATTTCCAAACAAACAGGACAATTATCATAGAATCATAGAATGGTTTAGGCTGGAAGGGACCTCAAAGATCATCCAGTTCCAACCCCCTGCCATAGGCAGGGACACCTCCCACTAGAACAGGTCACTCAAGGCCTCATCCAACCTAGCCTTGGATGTGTACAGGGAGGGAGCAGCCACAATTTTCCTGGGCAACTCGTTCCAGTGTCTCACAACTCTCAGCATGAAGAACTTCCTCCTAAATTGATCCAAATCAAAGCAGATACTCCTTATTTTCATGAGCCTACCTCTTTTTTTTCCTTATTTTGAGTCAACCCCAAGTGCATGATAGTGATACTAGTTTGGACACTGAATGCAACATGTGCATAGCTCTACTTGGATCATTATTTATTCCTGAATTCATATCACTGTCTTCAGCAAAACTATATTGTGGCTAGATTTGGCCTGTAATTATTAAACTGTTAAGTCCAGGCACACAAAGGAAATAGAAAGATACCAGGTAGCTGTCTTTAGGGCAAAGTCAACTTTCTGTCTTGTGCCTTGAGTTTTCTTTAGGTTCTTGACAAAAAGTGCTCGTGGGCATGGCAGGATGTGGCAGGGTCATGAGGGAGCAGCTGAAGTGCCCTGTGGCTCAGTGAGCTCAGCAAGCAGAGGCATCACCTATGCATACAGGAGCAATGTGCACCTGAGGTCGCTGATGTTGTAGCAAATTCATTACATTGAAGTCGTTTCCCATTTCAGTTGCTAACCAGGCACCAGTGCTGCTGCTCAGGAGAGTTCTGCACACACACTGCTTCATTGAGAGGACTAAACCCCCTGTCAGTTCATCTTTAGTCCTCTTGTCTCTGAGCTAGTGAGCAGAACTAACATAATCTTAAAGCTTGTTTGCTCTGGGATTCGAGTTTTTCTTTCAAATGATAAAAATCTCTTTTTTCTAGCTCCAGTGAAAACAGAGATTTCACAAAGTTGAAAGGCCAGCCAAGTGTGCTGAAGTAGACTCTGGCTTCTACTCACTTGCTGGCATTTTTTTACTGTATTGGAACCTGTTACATTAAAATGGAGTCCTGAGGGCATTGGAAGCTACAGCATGTATCTTTGGGGAGGAGATTTGGCAACTTGGAATTCTCAGCTACAATAAACTAAACAAAAACTCATTAAAAACATGATGATTTTTTTTTTTTCTTGTTCACAGTAACCCCTTTCTCAGTCCTCTGGTGTCTTGTATGCCATCAGTGAACTGAAGTTTGTACCCAGGGAGAGGGTAAGGTTAGACATGGAGATGTTTACATGCAATGCATGACTGTTCCTACAGTCACAAGTGTGCACATAATTGCCTGCTTTGCATCTGTAGAAGTAAATGTGTTTGCACATCCTCTTTCCATGTGTAGCACACACATCTTTGGCCAGATCAAATTTGTCACAGGACACACTTTTTGTTGAGCAGCCTTTTGGGCTGCAGGTAGCATTAGACTCAGAGTATTGCTCTATAACTAGAAATATCACAACATGGTGATATGCTTGTAAGACACAGAAAGAAAGGTGAGAGATGACAGAAAGCAAATTTGCACTTTCAAAATGAGTTGGTTTGGTTTGTTTATAGGCTTTTGTTGGATTTTTTGGGGGGGTTGGGGCTTTTTCTTTGGTTGGTTTGGGGATTTTTTTTTTTTGGTGGTTGGTGTTGTTTTGTGGGGTTTGTGTGTGTTTGGTTGGTTTTGGGGTCGTGGTGGTCGTTGTTGTTATTATTTATTTCCAAAGTGTCTTAAAACTAGTCTTGAGTATTGATACACAGCCTGCAGACTTGTGCTGGGCAGTCTCTTTTTTTTACCTAGTTGTAGTGTGTGCCAGTAGCACAGCACAAGCTTGCTGGGTTGTGGAGATGAATCATAGAATGGTTTAGGTTGGAAGAGACCTCAAAGATCATCCAATTCCAACCCCCCTGTGCCATAGGCAGGGACACCTCTCACGAGATCAGGACGCTCCAGACCTCATCCAGCCTGGCCTTGAACACCTCCAGGGAGGGAGCATCCACAACCTCCCTGGGCAACCTGTTCCAGTGCATCAGAAGACAGCAACTTCACAGTACCACGTAGCTGATCTTAAACAGCTGAGTGCTGAATTGCTGTGCACGCAACTGCCCCTTGCTTTGAGAGCAAACAGACACAATTTCAAAGCAACTGGCTTAGATAATCTCATTTTAGGCAAAGAAATGCAAGTGAGGTGATTAGGAAGCTCAGCTGGCCATAACTGTCTCCCACCCATGGGCCCAAAGAGAACAGAGGAAGCCCAAACCAAGCCATCAGAAGCTGACAAGTTTGCTCATGTTTTTAGAAAGTATGTAATTTTTCCTAATCCTCCCTGAACCTAATATCTGATAGTGCATCTAATAAAGCTTATAAGTAGTATTTTATGAAGCTACAGTTCCCTCCCAAGCTCACCAGGGATCATTTTTTCTCTTTGAAAAACAGCTCATCATTAGGAATCAAAGATGTTTGATATACAAAATAATTTCCCAAATTAGGGTTTGTCAAATGTAGGTTTGCAAATCTCCCTGCCTTTTTTTTTTTTTCCTCCCCCCCCCTCCCTTGTTCTCCCCTTTAGGCTGATTATATCTTGCAACCAGAGGCAAAATAAAATCATTGCACCCTTTCCCCTCTTCCCATCTCTCCCTCTACCTTTCCTTATCTCAGGCCCTCTTCAGCAGTAGCTCAGCCACGTGGCACCCCCAGCAGAGCTGTACCCACAGGGCAGCTGCAGTATCCTCAGTACATCCAGCAAAGGCTTCATTACATTGCAGCTGCCTTTGCAGCACCCACTGGACACGCGTGGCAGTCCCCAGGGCTCCTGGCAAGGCAAGAAGGCTGTTGGAGGAGCCAAGCGAGAGGGGATGTGGATGGCTTTCCCTCCTCTGAGTGCCAGCAAACAGTTAACGGTTTAATACTTTACAAAAAAGTCAAGACAGACTTGTGATTCTTGATGTTAATGAAGGTGTCACACATTGTCTAGAGAAAGTTGTGCCTGGCAATCTTCCTTTTTTCGGATGCCTACACCACTGACATTTCATCTCGCATTCAAAGAGCACTACCTTAATGAAATGCATAATTAACATATTCTAATTGTGCTGAGCGCTGTGATGATTTTGACAGAACTCACTTTCCATGTCTAATTTGATGCTAATTTAATCTGTTCCTCTCCCGCTGACATGACCTTTCTTGATTGAGTTTCACTGAGGAAATTTTTTGATGGATTGATTTATCAGCATTGCGGAGACAACAAAGGCTCAGGGTGCACGACAGAAATGGGAGCGGGAATGGCCCTCCAACGCCTGCATGCTCTGAACTTTCTGGCTCCACTGTCCTCTTTGCAGAGACTGCTTGTCTCGTCTACTGATGGAATTCAAGAAATGTGACATCTGCGTGTGGGTTTGATCTCCACAATAAATACAGTAAATATCTTATTGTGCTTGTGAATCCCTTAGAAGGAAAGCTTCTCCCTTTCCTGCCGCTCTTCCACAGTAAGTGGTGTGGGCCACCAAGTAGCAGAGCAGTGCCAGCAAGGGCAGGCTATCCCACCAGCTCTGCCCTCCAGTAAGCACCTGGTCTTTTGGGACTCCTTTTAATTAACCTGGTGATTCCTGGCTATCAGCAGCAGCAGGGAAAAGTGCCTTGAAATGCAGTTGTGAAACACATCACAAAATATAAGCTACTTATTCAGTTGCTTCATCTAACTTCCTCTAATGCATTAGGTTGCTTCACCAGACTTCCTCTAATGCTAGTTGTAGATGTGTCTAATATCCAGTATGTGTATTTTGTAACACCTATACGTGCACACATCTTACCTCTCTATATATAATGTATGCATTGCATCTCTGTAATTATAGCCTCGTTCAAATATTATGGAGATGGTTTAATAACCCTCTTAATGCAGTGTGATGTATTAGCTGTACCTCCCAAGACAGAACCTGGGCACACAGGTGTGCAGGGAATCTCACAGGAGAATATCCAATTGTTCAACTGCTCCACAAAACTTCTGTATCAGGTGACCTGTGTCTATTGCTTCATAACATGATAACCTTTTCCTACCCTTATATATATATATATACACCTAGCTTATTATACAGAGTTTGTATTGGGGGGGGGGGAATCCTTCCTGACCCTCACAGTGACCTCTCATATAGCCTGAAGCACGAGATTTACGTTATCTTTGCATGCTACACTACAGCTGTTGCTGGTCATAAACTCAAAAGTTCCTTCTCCAGCATTAGCATGGTGTGGTTTTGCTGCTTTGGAAAAAGCAGAGATAGCATCTCACTTTAGAGACCATAACAGTGTTGAATTGACAACATTCTTGAAACTAAAATTATAAACACTGGGCACATTATTTTATTTTATTTTTTCCCTTCCCCCCCTCCCCCTTTTTGTTTTACTGTTTCATCTTGCTGCAGATTTCTCTTACCGACTTAAGACAAACATGCTCACTCTCTTTAGGAGCTGATGGAATAGTTTAGCTTTCAAAAGGACTTGTTGATAAAAGTCCCAGATTGCTTCTCATCAGTGTTTAAGCTATGCTGAGCAAAAAATAGGTGCTTAAGGGAAGGGGGAAGCCAGAGCAGAGAGAGAGCTGTGATTCTCCCAGATGTGGCTGTGGAACTACTGCACGTGCATGGCAACACGTAGCCCTGTGGATTTTTGGTTAGTCTGTGATCTGAGAACTTCAAGAAGGGCTCACCTTCAGTCAGCTTTGCAGAAAAGTACAAAGGCAGTTGTGGAAAGTGCTGTAGCAGCAAGCCTGTGGTGGTGATGGTTAAAACCTATCCAATAGCTGGTACTGGGAGAAGCCTGGTCCCACCTAGGACCTTTGTGCTTCAGCCTCACACTGTCCTTCCACACACACATGTGGAAGGTGAGCATGAAGAATGATGGGTCCTTATCCCTCTTCTGATGCACAAATGGAAGGCTGAACCCTAGCCTGTTCAAACTGGAACTGGGTGTACTGATGCTGGAGAATCACAACCATCCGCACTGGGCCTGAATTTGGTTCCCGGGTAGATTATTTTTAATTTTTTCAAAATTTTTGTTATATTTTGAGAAGGAATCTCATTTTGCACTGGAGTCTATCCTGTCTTGATTTCAGCTCTTTGCCAGAGGAAGGGCCAATGCTGATTAAGTCACAGATCCCCTGCTCTAAAAAAAGATTTGGCACTTGTGTATAAGTTCTGGCGAAGTCTGGGCAGCTGCATACCAAAATGTGTAAACCACGTTATAACTGTGAAACTATGAGTCATTCACTGCTATTTACCATTGATACTGGCAGGCAGCCTGATCTGTTACTGTAATTATGTCTCTGTCTCTACCAGTGAGATCAAAAGTACAGAAATTCCAAGCAATGGGACTACAACTGTATTAGCAGGGTGAAACCGAGCATCTGGATCAGAGAAAAAGGTATTGAGTGCACAGTGTTGCAAGAGATCAAAGAGGCAACTAAATCTAATAAAACAGCAATAATTGGTAAGCTCACTTCCAACAGATGGAACATCAGAATTTGGTATTAAGATGTTATTTCATGAGGACTTTCAAAAAATGGGAGCAGATAGTTTGAGGACGTACAAGACTTGCATGTGTTCCCTTCTAGGCTCAGAGTGTCTGAAAACAGATGCCTGCATCCATATTTAGGAGGCTAATTTAGGAGCAATTTTTACCTTTTTTTTTTTTGTTTAAATTTTTATTTTTTAATAAAAGAAAAAAGCCAAGTCATCCTAAAGAAATCTCACCTGGATATTTCCATCTGTGCTCACCTGGGTGCTTCTGGTTATTTTACTGATGAAACCAATGGGAAAGAAGGGGAGTGGAATTGAATTTGCAGCCATGCCTCTTCATCAAATACTCTTTTTTTTTTTTTTTTTTTTTTTATTAGAACGGTTCACTTCAATAAAATCCTGGGCACTTTTGATAAGACAGTATTCAAGGAACAAAGCTGTTAGGAAATGACTTGCTCGTAAGTTCCAGCAATAATTTTTTGGCCTTGGAATATTGCTTGGTGTTTTTCATTGTCAGTCGAAAATGAANTTAATTTGAATGACTGAGTATTCAAGGAGAAGGTTTTTCCTTATCAAGGTTTCTACAGAAGGAAAGAGAGAATTAGTAAAATGTGTTTAATGTAAATAGGAACTGACTACTGTGTGGAGGAAAGTTTGGTTGGGGTTTTTTTTGTTTGTTTTTTTTTTTTTTTATAGCCCTGAATGTAAAATGACTGAGGACAGAAACATTTGGAACGTGGAAAGGAAAAAATTAAGGTATAGATATGGATAGATGCAGTGAGTCGTTTGGTCGTAACTGCATCCATATTTTGGTGTCTCCATTGTTCAGACTGGTTTCCGATAGACCTCTAAATGCTATGATTTAGATCTGTCGAAATGTTCTTTCATGTGTAGGCCTTGCACAAGATGGTTTGTGAGAGAACAGATTTGGAAAGAGACACCAGTAGCTAGACAAAATACTGGTTAAAATAGGAACAGAAGGGTGGCTTCCTTTCCAGTGGCCCATGGTGCTATTTGCATTAGTATTTAGTATCGCCTGGTTTTTGATCAGCTCTCTGACATCCTAGGAACGATAGTTACGACTCTCATAAACTCAATTCTTGTTCTAAGCAAACATCATAGAAAATATTTCTACTGTAGCCTAAGGGGTCTATGGTAAAGCAGAGTTTGTGGATTCATTAGAGGAGAGTGGCATCCCATTAGGTGATGGGGTTATCAAATATTAAAGCACTTTGTATTCTTCTTCTTCCAAAATTGAAAAGGCATCTGGGAAAATCATTTTGGCCTCAAAACTGCTCAGGTCTGCCCTTTATTTTGGAATATTTTGAAGGATTAACTGGCAGCCCTTTATTCATGTCAAAGAAAGAGTGCTGGTAAGACAGGCTTGCGTGAGCTACACATTTGGACTTAAATTAAGAATTCAACCCCTCATCTATAAATATGAGCTGTATATGTACGTTCTCCACAGCTCCTGAACTTCAAAAGCAAAGGCAGCAGCTGTCCGAATCTGCGATTGTTGTCACTATACCCAACCATTGTCACCTTTGAGAAACTCCCAACTGTATCTGTATCTATAGAGACATCAGGTAATTTATATTAAATTTCACTCCCAGCTATGGAATCTACAACAAAACAAACAAACAAAACCTTGCAACATGGAAATATCTGAAGCAAGCCGTTTTCTTTTTTTTTCTTTTTTTTTTTTTCTGAGGAAATATTATTGAGGTGCTGAACAACATTTGATCACTTGCAACCCTTTCAACTGACGTTCTATTATTCACATGTCTCTTTCATTATGCAACAGATGGTGAGTCCTGTCGCTGATTTTTTTTTTCTTCAGATTCACAAAACTTCAATGGATTGTAATATGACCCCAAAAATGAGTAGAAAAAGAAAAAGCTTGTTAAAGGTTTTATCTTTGATAAGAATCCATTGACAGAGAATAACGGCTGACCTCCTATAAACCAGACACACACAACCACAAAAAAAAAAAAAAAAAAAAAAAAAAAAAAGAAACATTTGCCTTATTTTTTGAAGAGCATTTGTTTAAAAAATTTNTGCCTTATTTTATGAAGAGCATTTGTCTAAAACATTTGACTGAGCTGCAGAATGTGGCCTTCAGCTGAAATGAAAGATGGTCCTTCTGTTGCTACACAAAGCCATATTTGCTGCTGCAAAGTGCAAAAGGATAGGCTGACAAATTGATAGGATGTCAGGAGCGTAACAAACTTGTATTCATCTTCACAAACATCTGCATATTTGTGAAGATTCTGAACGAGAAATATTTAATTTAGGGGCTCCATTTGGCAAATTGAAGATAGCCGTCACGCTGGGGTCTAAACATTTTTAGAAATGTCTTTAAATGCAATCCCTCGATCTGTTTTCTGGTCACTTATTAATAGCTAGTTCACAGTGCTAGAAGACTGTGGGGGGAGGCTTATAGCAATTAAAAGCTATGCTCCATATGTTTTTGATGTTTTTTTATCTCATCCTAGACTAACTAGGTCCTGAATTATTATGCTCTGAGTTATTACATCAGTTAGTTTGCTATAGCAAGTAAAATAATAATCAGGCTTGTACGTTACCCCTCCTACGGAGAGATTTTTAAGTTGCTTTCAAACATAGGGCTCAGTCTGACAAAGGCTTGCATAGCTGATTAACTTCAAGCACAGAAACATCCACTTGCCCAGCTGTCAGATGAGTCTTCACCTACTTATGGCATGTGCTGATGAAATGTGACCAACTTTGGCCTAAAAAAATATCATGAGACTGTTTTGGGGCCAGATGGGACTTGTTCATGCCTTCTGACCTCTAGGAACTTCATCTGTGTCCTTGAATTACAGTTTAGGCTGTCTTTGCCAAGGTATAACCTCTGGTGGGCTCTTCAGAGCACTTCATTTAAGTGCCAACTTATCTCCCTTAGCTCCAGAGGAAACCTGAACTGCTAAAGTATTCTTGGAGTAATACTGGTATTCAGATTCAGCTTGTGGAGAAATAATTAAGGTTTGAGAATGTGGATAGTTGTTTTGTTGAACACTGACATTAAGATTATTCAGGCAGAATATCTGTAAATAATTTCTTCTTTTGCACCCCATTTTCTATGATGATAACAGTTCAATAACTGTTCAAGTTTAGGCTCTTGTCCTGTAAAAAAGTTGCATGCGTGAACTCAGACAGAGCTGCTTGTTTATCTTTTAAATCAAATTCCTGGATGGACCAAGATAAGATCTGAATGCTTTCTCTTTTTAACTATGTATGCTTGCTTTAAGGCATAAGCTAATTGATAGCACAATATCATACTTCTGTAGCAAAGGAAAGTTGATAGAACAGATACTCAGCTGCTACAAGTCAGTATAAAGCTTTTCCATTTTACCCAGATAAGAATCTAATTGAACACACATATTTTTGGCAGGACTGGCTCTTTAGACACCATTATAGGTCTGTCTTTTGTGTTTCTGCAAAAAGTCTTTCAGGCGCTGCCTCTTTGAGTTAGGCAAACACGAAGGAATCGACATGAGACTAACTAAACAAAAAAATCAGCCCCAGTGCCTGCTTCTTGCCAAGAACAGTGCCCCAGAACTAGAGCACTGCTGTGTTTACTGGCCCTTTCATAACACTGTCAGTATCAAAGAGTTGGTAAATAGAGAACTCATCCAGGAGGCTGTCAAATTCTTCTGCACTGCTGCACACCCCAAGATGATATGCTAACTCCTCTACCATTTTGCCAGTAAGCCTGAGTTTAGAGGCTGGGTCAAGAACAAATGACACTTTTCCAGTAGGCTGTCCTTCAGGGGAAATGATTTTATCTTATTTTTTCTCAGTCCTGACATGAAATGGGAGCTATTTGATGCTCTGAATAGAGAACAGCTATGTACATATTGAGAACCCCTAGGTTTGTTCGCATCATCACCTCCAACCCGTTGCTGATTCTCAGTCACACTTTAATATTTCTGATGCATACATCCTAAACAGTTTACAAACATTCCTGAACCAAGCCAATGCTATTTGTGTTACAGTAGCCTTCTAGAAAGCTTGCAAAACAACAGTCTTGCCCTGATGAGCTTTGAGCCTGAACAGTGAGGCAGATAGATTGGGCAGCAGCACAGGAGAGTGACTGATTTGCCAGGGGCTCGCTAGGAATCAGTCACGGAATGAAGAACAGACTCTAGATCTCTGTTGTAGGTTGACACTTACTCCCTAGACCAAAAGGTCTTCCTTAGAAGCTGGTGATGCTTGTTTTGAAAATTGCTGTGGGACAGCAACTACAAGTTCATTTCAAGGGTCAAGTATATAGAAGACAGGTTTAAATTTTCTCTATTAATTATTGGCAAATTAGCTCCAAATGACAAGTTGGGTTTTGTTCTCTCTCTCTAGGTCAGTGCTGGAAGTGTTTTTGTCATATTACGAGAAAATGTTCAAATCCTTTATACAAAAACATTAGAGTTGTTGTGGGTGCTTTGCTATATTTAGGCAGTTATTTGATCAGTTCTGGGGTGGGGTGCCTAAAGATTGGCACTGCCAACTTCCTGCATGGTTCAACAGATTTGAAATGGATTGTGTGGCAAAAAGTGTTTCAGTTTCCTTTTCCCAGCCTGCTCACTGATTCTCTCGTCCTACACATCAGGGAAAGTAGTGGTGTACAGCATGAGTGACTGTGAATCTTTTCCAGCTATTCCAGAAATAAGGAAAGGAAAAAAAAAAAAAAAAAAGAAGAAGAAAAAGGAAAAAAGCAAAAAGAAGGACATGTATTGTGGCAGCTCAGGTGAATTTGACATTCCTGCAGATGTGCAATAACATAATCTGCTTTTTTTTTCCCCCCAAGTTCCTCTACTACGGTAGTCTTTGTTGGCATGATTAGCCTCCTTGGTAGCATCCTCCAGAGGGAATTCTACAGAGATGAAATACAAAAACTGCTTTAAAATGATAAGTCACAAATAGGATCTGCCACAAGGCATTATAAACAAAACTAGACGCAAGAGACTCATAAAAAAATTAAAGTATAAAGTAACAGAGAAAAACCCAAATCTTCCTGACTACAATCTCATCTGCACACCTGATTTGTTTGCACAGCTTCCAGGATACAACAAGGACAAAGGCAGTAAAATAGCAGTCAAATGACCAAGACAACGGCCATTCGTTCAGGCATTAATTTAGCATAGTTTTTATACCCACTAATGTGAAGGGTACACGCAGCTCTGTTTTGCAACGTTTGTCATTTTTCTGTGTGTGTGTGTGTTGCTGAAAACTTGGTTTCAACAGCCCTTGTAACAAAAACAGAGATGCTAGGAAGAGGGAGAATAATTGAGCAAAGCAACTTCTTACCTTGTGAGGATTACAATTGTCTAACTACTGCTATGATCTGGATGAAACTAATCAATGTATTGAATACACTACCGATAGCCCTAAGATATTGAGTGTGATTTATTTCTCCTGACACATTCCTTTCACAACACTGCAAACATAAACTTCTGACCTACAAATGTAAAATGATATTTCAGCATATACAGACTCTTTTGTCACATTCGCAGTCTTCTCTTTGGATCTTGAAAATCTTTTTATTGTTTTCATTTTGGTCATTTTTGCCATTCCTTAAGGCAAACAATTCTATTATTATTGTTATTATTACTGCATAACCATGCATTTTGCTTAAGGAGTCCTCTCTTTCCCATATTTGTCTCCTCTAATTCTATCTTCAGAGAGCTTCATACTGTTCAGGACAACTCAATCCAGGTTCATAGAGGTACAAGCCTCAACAAGCAGAAATCTTTAACATATCCAAATATTTTTAGGAGTAAATCTTTCTGTTAAATTCTTTAGTAGTTTCCTTGCTCAGAAAACTTCCAATTCCTCACTTCCCTCTTTGTCAACTACAAAATGTTTAACAATATGTTCCCCAGATTTTTAGCTCAGCTGACTTAGCACCTATCCCTCTATTCAAGAAGTGTCATTCATCATATCTCCCAAGTTCTAGACATTCTGAAGGCTCACCAGAGAGGTGGAGGAGTCTCCTTCTCTGCAGGCTTTGGAGACCCATCTGGATGCATACCTGTGCAACCTGCACTAGATTATATGATCCTGTTCTGGCAGGAGGATTGGACTCAAAGATTTCCAGAGGTCCCTTCCAACCCCTAAAATCCTATGCTCCTGTACATCAAAAATTACATTCCTGACGTTGCAAGTGAGAGAAAGGTAACAAATGTTCAAGGAAAGTGTTGTCAATAACACAGTAAAATATCTTGAGCCCACTGAGCAAGAGCTGCTGCGTAAGTATGAATTTAAAAATATTACTTGATATGCTTCATAAAATTATGCATTGGAGATATTGGACCTATTGTAAAATTTAAGCTTACGTAAGTAAATTTGAGGTCTTGGTCACTAATGAGTGCTCCACAGCACAGATAAACTTGCTATCCATTTCTACTGCTAGCACATTCTTTTGTCTGCATGGAAATTCCAGGTTTATACCCAAGAGCTGGCACTGATAGTCTGTAGAGATTGAGGTGTTGATTGTCATCTTACATGAACCAGAAGCAACATAAAAAATTCTTTCACCTCCTTCCTCAAGGGAAAATCATTTACTTCTCCATAGACGAAGCATGTATGATATGTCAATTAGGAAGGGACAGCACCATGGAACATTATTTTGAAGATAACCCCTAAAGTAGCAAAATTAATTAGGCCTGTGGAATTAAGTACTAAAACTGTTAATGTAGTCTTAAAACTCTTCTTCAACATATCAGGAAAAAGAGAAGCACAGAAGAATATATTAGTGTGCCAGCTGTGGCTTTATTTGGGGATAACATGGGCATTTCCTCTTGAAGAATTCATCTTGGGCTTGTTAAAGATGTGTCTGACTAAATCTACCACACTGATTTCTGCTTTTCTTTCCCTTCCCCCAAGCACACTTATGCTACTCTTATGCAAATCATTGTGCTAAGACAGTTTATTGAGATGTATGTTACCAGTCCGTGAAGTAGCAGGAAAGTGGGAGAGAATATTCTGCAGAAACCTTTGGCCTGTTCCGTGACAGTGTAAGTCTGGTAACAGAACTTGCAGTGCTGGGCTGCGAAATGCCACACGAAATCATAACGACCACACAGTTCCAAACCCGCATCCCACGGTGGTTCCCTAAAGTGACCTTTGGAGACTGAAACTAAGAATGTACTTTCAGGGTGAAGTATAAATAGCTTTTTCTTCCTCTGATTCAACTCTTGGGTCCTCCTGAGATGCTCTGCAAGGGGAAGGAAATGGAAATGCTTCCTCTGCAGTTGTAGAGAGAGCTCAGTGTGTGCATCAGATAATTGCGGTAGGAAGAGTGGGTTGGGCAGGTCCAACCCAGTACTTTACTCTCAATAGCAAAGAATTAGAGGGAGGAATTCCAGCAAAACAGAAGCATATCTCAAACATTACATACATGGACAAAGTGCTTGCCTACCTGCCTCCCCTTCAGACTTACTCTTGTTGTTTGGCCATCACACATTGGTAGCAGTCACATGAACAATTTTCATCCATGCAGACAGAGCATCCCAATGAATTATGGGATGTTTTTTGTATCATGCCATGAAATCTTCTTACAAGGTGGGGAGGGGAACAGCATTCCACTCTATTATTTACTATTGAGAAAAAATATCTCTAATTGGCTTCTGCTGTGCTTTAATAACTAAAGAACAACAAATCTGTTCACTCATTCACATCATTTCCTGTTTTTTAAGACGTTTAAATGTGACTCACTGATTAACATTAAAAAGTAGCTACTATGCAGGCATAAGAACTACTTCATTTAAAAATTATATCTTAACAGGTATAGATTCAACGTTCTTGACATTTATAAGAGGTCCTTAATTTGCAACAAAGTAACTTAATGAAATATCCGAGTCCTATAGCTTGCTCACCTTCATGTGCATTCCCAGAGCTGCTCTGGCAGGCCAGGCATATATTGGTGCTGCCTGTAATACTACACTAGCCCAGTCTTTGAAGTAGTAGTCATCAGAACAAAGTCAAAAGAAAATGTTTCTACTTTCCTGCACACAAAAACAAACAAACAAAAAAGTTTTTAATTATTTGATTTTCTGTCCTATCTTTGGTATTTCATTTTGACTGGAAATTCATTGGAACAAGCTGTTTATGGAAGTGGTGGAGTCACCATGCCTGGAGGTGCTCAAACAACACTTAGATGTGGCATTTCGGGATGCAATTTAGCAGTCGTGGCAGGGCTGGGTTGGTGGTTGGACTTGACGATCCTAAAACTTAATGAATTTATGATTCTATGACTCAAGAGCTCATTCCTTGGTGAAAATTTCCTTTGTTGAACTGCATGTTTGCACAAAAGGGTTTTTTTGGGTTGTTTAATTGATATTATCTGAACCTAGAAGACATACTACCAAAACTGTCTTCTGCTGCTTTGGGTGTCTGTGACTGGTGTTTATAGAAAAGCTCCATATTGCTAGCAAGAGGCTGAACTGGACTGGGAGGTTGGAATTTCTGGGTTTCAGTTCCCTCTTAGAATCACTGGCCTGAGCTGTACAGAGTCTGTCCCTAACCTGCCTATGACTCAAACAGAAGGTTTATCTCACAGGGGCTGGCTGGGCTCATTAATTGTGCTTTAAACTAGGTTGGAAGGGGGGGAGGGAGAAAGCCAGGCTTACTGTAAGCAAGCCTGGGACAACTGTGGGGCTGTGTGTCAGCTCCACTGATATCTCAGAGAAGGCAGATGACAATGAGTTGTGTATTGGAGAGCATGCAAGGGCTAGCAGTGAGTATAAGCTGAGGGATGGCACACCATCATTTTTCACCCCACACCAGCCTGCATCATTTTTGCCAAATGGTGGCAGACAGGAGAGGCGCCTGAGGACAGGAGGAGAGCCAATGATCACTCCAGTCTTCAAAAAGGGCAGGGAAGAGGTTCCAGGAAACTATAGACCAGTCAGCCTCACCTCCATTCCTGGAAAAATGATGGAGCAGCTTTTCTCCTTCTCTGGAGACTTTCAAGGCCTGTCTGGATGTGTTCCTCTGTGATCTGAGCTAGATTTTATGATCCTGCTCTGGCACAGAGGTTGGACGCAGTGACCTCTTTGGGTCCCTTCCAACCCTTGACATCCTGTGACTCTGTGAACAATTACTGGTGTTTAGTTCTGTCTTCTGTTAACCATATTGTGAACACATGAAGTTGTTAAAGGAAGGGGAGTTGTGCACATCTCCAGGATACTTGGAATGTGTGTGTCCCAGCAGCCCACAGACAGTAGCTGCTACTCAGGACTAAAAGGGACCTGGTGAGCAGAGAAAAGGAATCTTCAGAACAAAGTGTATGGATCTTAGCTACCTGTTAATGGACTTCAGACTTGTTTCTTGCTGCCTCCTCTCCCTCTGTGTCACTCTAGTGTGACCTTAGCCATGACCATTCAACACAGAGCAAGTGATCAACCATTTAGACAATGCTTCTGTTAAAAACCACCCCCCCTACACATGAGCATGTCCTTAGAGGCTCAGCCACAGAGGAATCATAGAATCAGGGTTGGAAGGCACCACAAGGATCATCTAGTTCCAACCCCCTGCCATGCCCAGGGACACCCTACCCTAGATTAGGCTGGACACAGCCTCAGCCAGTCTGGCCTTAAACATCTCCAGGGAAGTGGCCCCAACCACCCCCCTGGGCAACCCATTCCAGGGCCTCACCACTCTCATGGTGAAGAACTTCCTCCTCGCGTCTGATATGAATCTCCCCACCTCCAGCTTTGCTCCATTCCCCCTAGTCCTGTCACTACCTGATAGCCTAAAAAGTCCCTCCCCAGCTTTTCTGTAGGCTCCCTTCAGATCCTGGAAGGCCACAATAAGGTCACCTTGGAGCCTCCTCTTCTCCAAACTGAAGAGCCCCAACTCTTTCAGTCTGTCCTCATCACAGAGGTGCTGCAGCCCTCCGAGCATCCTTGTGGCCCTTCCCTGGACACACTCCAGCATGTCCACATCCCTCTTGTAATAGGGGCTCCAGAACTGGAAACAGTACTCCAGTGCATCATCAGCTGGTGAGAACAAACCAGGTTTATCGCATATGTCACACAAGCATGGCTTGTGTGTTTTTTTTTTTTTGTTCCCATGGATCAGAAGTTTCACTTCAGGATTCTGGTGTGACTGATGCTAAAATGCAAAGCAAAACCCACTTGAAATTGCTGAGTATCATCTTCTGTTCCTTGAACTTGGATATCATGGTGGGGCGNCCCTTCTGTCATACTTTGTCGGTTGTTTGATTCGGTTTGTCTGGCATGATGCATGCCTGCAGAACCCACCACTGCGAGGCTGCCGACTGCCCTATTGCCCACAGTAACGTATAAATGCATTAGGCAGAAGTCCTGATTTTGTAGGATTGCTGTTGTTTTTCATCCTTCTCTGTGACTGACCCCTGCAGATCTGGGCCTCAAAGAGGTATTTCATGACAGAAGGCGCTCACAAATGGTGTAAGATGTGTGTTGTGGAAAGGTTGGCATCATATTTCTCGCGTGTGGAAAGGACAGCAAAAATCACTGAAATGGGCTATAATAACTGATTCCACAGAGCTTAAAACTCCCTCAAGGCTGAAACATCTCGGGCTTTTCTGAAAAGAGGCATATATTTTGAAGAGAAAGGGGATGGGTTGGGGGGAGGAAATAAAAGAAAAAAAAAGCCTAATCTTCTGCTGATGTGGCCTTGGCAATTGACTGAACTGACAAGGCTGTGTATTTGTAAAACAAGCTGTGCTAAGTATTTTTCTTTTTTTCTTTTTTCTTTTTTTTTTTTTTCCCCGGCC
>VWZI01014428.1:384622-419047 GCA_013396835.1 Psilopogon haemacephalus
TTTTTTTTTTCCCCGGCCTCGTGTTTAGAAACACACAGAGGGGGTGGGGGGGGGAGGAAAATATGGAAATCAAATGTAAAAACTTCTTGCACTCGCAACCTGCTTCCCGGAGGGAATTCCTGCCTCTGTTCTCTGCTCTTCCTCCACTCAGCAAAACGACTGCCAGTCATTAGCGGAGCTGTACGGCGGCGCGGTACAGTAATTGAACACCAATGGGCCCTCCCTCATTTGCATCCCCCATCTCTTGATTGGCAGCTGTACATGAAATGCCATATCAGTTGAAAGTATGTTGTGAGCTGGCACTAATGATCCAGTGGCTCCGGGGAAACCTGCCATATTGTAATTCGGCTATCAGGCATGAAAGAAATAATTCTAAGTGCCAGCAATGTGAAGCCGAATAAATGTTTCAGTGCTGCAGGTTGCCAAGGGTGACACTTCTGATTTAGTATAAACGAATGCCCCGTTGCCTTTGGGGTTGGGGGAGTGCACATTGTATCCGAGATGTGTGTATAAAACATTAGTATTAGAAAATGGCTTCGGCACGGGATGGGAAACAGAGGCCTGGTCCCAGGCGGCAGGGGAATGTTTACAACTAATGACTGGATGAAAGGATTTTTCTACCTACTGTAATGACAGGCAAAATAGGATTTGCTTTCCCTGAGATGGAGAATAATGGCTATGTTAACTCTGCCTTTCCTTTTTCTTTCTCTCCCTAAATGAAATGCTCTTTTGTAAAGAAAATCACATCTATTTTCTTCAACGTAGTGGAGGGAGGTGGCGGATTTAACTCCTTGGGAGTTGGGTTTTGGAGAGAGGGAAGGAGGTGACAAGGGCGCTAGTGGGTGGCCTCTCCAGCCAGCCCCTCGTCACCTATCACAGGCCTCATGCCAGGAAAAGATTTTTCAGTAGCCTTTGTGATTTTGTTTAATGTTTAAAATCCAGGGAGAGAGGAAAGAAAAGACTCCTGATTCCTTAAAAATGTAATGCAGACAGTTTTTCTTTAATATTTCATCTCCTGCACATTACTGTGTCACAAAAGGTGAGACAGGAGGGACAGGTGTCTGCAGACACTTGAAAATGGGAAGCCAGCATATATGAAGAAGCTGGTGCCTGCTCACCTATTGCAACTTACACATGCAGCTGCACTAATTGTCAATGTAGCTAATTAATTGCATCTGCACATAGGATGGTGATGCCTCTGCAGTAATTTTAGATGGAGGTACAAAAACCTGCCAGTGATTTTTTTAACAATGTCCTCTGATGCTTTGAAGATGATTGCACAAAGGTGTGCGGACAGTTTCAACCTCAGGATCACAGGACATCAGGAGTTGGAAGGGACCCAAAGAGAGTCTTTTCTTCCCATGTTGCTTCACAGATAAAGTGGTCTTAGTTTTGTTACCCGCTCCCAGTCTGCCTTGCAAAATGGCAATGTCTTCCAATTTGGATCACTTTTGTTAACCTCATCTTTAACTTCAACAATTTATCTGAAAACCTGGCTGGCAGAGAAAAAAGTAGTACAATGATGCAGAAAATTAATCCATTTCATAAAGCTGAAGCTAAATAGAAAGTGAAATAGAAAAACCTGAGAATAGCTGTTTCAGCTTGGTGCTGGTTAAGCTGCTGCTTTGCTGAGACCTCAGTGTGCCCTCCGTGTTAGTTCACTGTTTTAATGGATTCTTATACTCTGTCCCTTTATTGTCTCTTGTTATATGCTCTTATAGCAAGTTCTTTAGGAACTGAAGCCATCTTTCTGCTTTGTACAACACCTATGCCATGATGGCATCTTCCTCACTGCCTGGTGTTTCAAGGTGTGACATGGCTGATGATGACATTGAATAGCAGGACACACACATGTCAGTCCTCAGAAATTATAAAGAGAAGCTGGACCCACAACAGGGATCCTCTGACGGCACAATGTGAGGTGTTCCTTTGAGGTGCTGGATGTTCTCTCCTCCCATATGCATCACTGAAAATAAAAGACATTCGGTATCACTCAGAATCAGATCCTGACTATTTCGTTGAGGCTTTTATTGTTGTTATGGTGCCCCATGATGAGCTACCATCTGTAATTTGTGGTCAGCAGGGATGCAGGGAGAAAAATGACAAATTAGAAGCGCAAAATGCTTTAAGATGAATGAACTACCTGAGAAAGAATGTGTGTCAGCCTGCAATTTATGAGGATAAAGCATCAGAGATGACAATCTATTATCAGAGATCAGATGAAGCCTAAAATTTTGGATATAGATTTGAATAGCCCCAAACAGAGGCAGCAGATGGATTGATAGGCTGATATTCAGGGATTTCGTTTGGCCCCTCTTGAAAAAAAAAAGGATTTCTTTCAAATCGTGGCTCTTGATTTAGTTTCAGATGTCAATCACTTGGCATCTTCAAAAGTGTTTGGGAAAAGTGTTTTGGTTCAGCTGCATCTCAGCATAATAAGCCTTTCAGAAGTGTCTGTTCAGACACTGAATATTATTCCTTTTACTTCTGTGCTGTCCTGCATCATCTGTATCCACACAGGTGAGCCTGGAGAAGAGCTGTATGTACAAAGGAACTTCTCGCAACTCGGCATGTCAATATCCAGTGCAGGTTGCCTCTAGCATATTTAAGACAACCTAAGGATGGCTGTCCTGAGCCAGACCACAGCTGCATCTAGCTTTACACATTGCCAGCAGCTGGAAGGGAACTGTGAGACCGCTGGTGATGGCCTCCCCAGCATGTCACCCAGCCTGCAGTTCAGGGACTGCCTGTGCTGTGGATCGCATCTCTGTTTCGTGGCCCTCTGTGTCTGCAGCCTTACACAACCAAGTCTCAGCACTTTTAGGGTGTATTTATGCTTTTGGCATCCATGTGGCTTTGAGTCCTGCAGGTTCATCTGCTGCTGTGTGAAAAGAGAAGTGTTTCCTTCTGCCTGTTGCCAGCCCTCTGCCTGCTTCAGCAAGCTGCATGGTGGGACCAACAGGCAGGATTTCTGGCTGAAGTTCCCAGCATGTTTCACCATAACTGAAAGGCAGAAGAGTTGGCTGGAAAGGAGTCAGAAACATTTTCTCCTTTCAGTCATGGTCTTACCAGATGCTGCCACTCAGGTGCAACTGGATGACCAATTCACTGTTACTTTTTAAAGGAATACTCAGTCTTTAGGAAGCAGAAGGAAAGACAGTCATTGTCTTTTAAATATTCGTCTTCAATTACAAACCCAAACCACCTGTTCACTTCTCACTAAGTAGGGCTGGTTCTAGGCAGTTTTGATTTATACTCTGCATATTCTAACTAAGTCCCCTGATCTTTCATCCATGATTCGAAGATTTTTTCCGTAACAACCAATATATAAAAGGTGAATTATTATTTTCTCTTTCAAATATAATGAGCAGTATATTTGTCTTGGTAAGACACCAGCTATGTTCCTGATTTTTGTAACAAGTCTCTTTCCTAATATAAATATCCCCGAAGTGAGCAAGATGATTTCAGTAATTTGGGAACAGAATGTTTTCCATGAAAGTTAATAATATGGGGCATCCCAGAAGTAAGACAAATATGAAGACATACAAACCAGATGATATCATTTTTATTTTTATAGATGAAATCCTGGGAAAAGCTTCTTTAAATTATCTCAGTATAAAAACAAATCCTTTGTAATAAAGACAATCATTTATCCCCTAACGAAATGTGTCACATAGTTTACATTGAGTTACTTGAGAGGATGAATCTTGTAGAGATAGTCTGATAGATCCAGAGTGCTTTCTGCAGGAATTGCCTGAGTTTTTTTTTCCCAGAAGTGAATCAGAACCACAGTGAAAGTGAAAGCAATGAGGCAGTCACCTCTCCAGCTGTCTGTGCTTAGCCATCTATCTGTGTTTGTAGTCGCAGTCACACGCAAGTCATGCAAAGTAGGTGGTCAAATGCATGTGAAATTCTGCTTGGCCAGTATCAGAAGTAATAAATGTGGTAAAGTAGAATAAATATGCAAAATATAGTACTTTAACCTAATAACATGACCACTTGCAAGCTTTAGCATAACACTGAAAATCACTAATGGAGCACTGTGCAGATTTTCATGATACAAGCAGTCAAGAATCATGCATAATGGAACAGTGCAACAGCTAACAGCAGATTCACACAAGATAATTTAAACTTGTTTGTATGGAAATGAAGAACTGATCTTTGAAGTGGTCCTTAATGAGATTCTGCTTGATCCTCTCTGTATCCGGAGAAAGTCTTCCGTTTTCCTTTTTGCATCCGGCTCATGTTGCTGGGGTGCAGAAAAAGGACTTGTTTAAATTATGAATGCCAATTTGCATCTACATGCTATTAGGTGAGAACTAAGTGCTGACACTGACTTCATGTATGCTTGCAAAATTGTTATTAAAAGTTCTCTCTGTTCATAGTCCACTCCTACATTGTGTGTTACGCAGCTTACCATTCCTCATCACTATGGCAGCCTTGGCTATATCCAAACAAATTCAGAGACTGTAATGAAATTTTAATATGGATTAAAACTACAGGAGAGGTGTTGCCATCTCAAATGTATGTTCCACAACAGAACAAATACTAGGAATTTTGGTTGTTTGGGGTTGGTTTGTTGGTTGGTTTGTTTTTTAATGGACTGTTCCATTCCCACTCACATGCCTGAGCACTGAAACATGCTGAAAATACTTCTGCTGTTTATCGTCACAGCTATAAAACTCCACTCCAAAAGGGCTGGAAGGCAGGTGTGTGATAGTGCACCCTGGAATATCTTAAACTACCATGAAGCTTCTGAGAAAACTCCCCCATACAGCATCAGAAAATTTTGCTCAGTGATCAGCCTTTTCTAAACCTTAGCTCTGTCTCTGAAAGCGTCCATCTGGCAAATGAAGCTTTGTTTGTGCTTTTGAAAGGCAGAGGGAAAACACTCAGTTCTCTTTTTTTCTATCTGTTTGTTTGTTTGCACAGCTCAGGAGATTAAGGAGGACTTATTTAAAGTTAATGATTGTGTTCTTGTGAGGGGAAAACACCTTTCTGTGAGCTACAGGTTCCTTCACCTATTTTTGTCTTACAATGGGACATTTCTTCCTTCAAAGACAGAAACCACTGTAAATATATTTCAATGACATTAGGCTCCTAACCTGTGTGCATGCTTATTTTTCAGACTTCAATTTGAAAAGGCAAATAGTTCTCTGTAATGAAACAGGGGTGGGGGGAGGAACAGAGTTTATTGTGGTTCATTTGTTGGGGTACATGTAAGGCCACAGTGAACTAATACAGCTGGGTTCACTGACTAGAAGAAGCATCATGGAAATCTCCCTGCTTTTAAGAACAGAATCAAATAGTAGGTAGGGTTTGCTCAGACGTGCAGGAATAGCTCCTGTTAAAGTTTCCTGCTGCTGAGTATATTCTTCAGCAAGGGTCACCCTGAAAGGCATCCAGCTTCTCCAATGTGGCAGCCATACCTTTCTCTGCTCTCTCTTCTGAATATGGTTAAAGGCTGGTGTGGGGTGAATATATCTAATATCAGTCAACTTAAAAGAGGTGTCTGATGGCTAGACATAGAACTTATTGGAAGGAAATAGTGAAAGAATATTTGGCTTTCAAAGGAAAACACATGATGAGAACTAGAGCGCATTGTGCTGGGCTCAGCAGGAGTGGCTGAGACACAGCACCCAGCAGGATCCTTTCAGTCTGTTCAGTGGGGTTTAACTCAGCCCTTTTCTCCTGTGAGTTTCAGTCCTGATTTCTTCACTCAGATTTGTCATCAACAGTGCTTTCTCATCAGCAGATTTCTGAAATACTTTTGTCTCTTCTACAAGCAATAGGAACCAACATTTGGTGTCACATGTTTAGCAGTGGGCAGGATACTGTCTCAGAGATTAGCTCAGTCCCATTTTCCAAGGTTCTGAAAAATCTTCTTCATTTTACAAGAACTTGTAGAGATAGGATGAGGGTAATGGCTTTCAGCAGGAAGAGAGTAGATTTAGACTGGATATTAAGAAGAAATTCTTCCCAGTGAGGTTGGTAAGACACTGGAAAAGGTTGCCCAGGGAAGTTGTAGATGAACCCTCCCTGAAATTGTTCAATGCCAGGTTGGGCAGGATCTTGAGCAGCCTGATCTAGTGGAAGGTACCCCTGCCCATGGCAAGATCTTGGATCTGGGTGACCTTTAGTGTCTCTTCCAACATAAACCATTCTATGATTCTACTCTATTTAGCCTTATTTTCTTGTTTTAATTCTAGGGATAAGAAATATAATGTTGAATTTTTTGCAAGGCCAAATTTAAGGGGGAAAAAAATTGACAAATTATTATTTCCCTTACTGATACAGTTTTCTTCAAGTGCTTCATTATATCTTCACCAAGTCAGTCAAAGCAACGGAATCTGTTAAATCTGTTAAGTTCCAGTGAGTTTTAGCTTGTTCCTTCATTCCACTGTTTTCGAACATCAGGAGCACTTTCTAAAGTTGTGATTTTGGGAAGTCCTCTTTGGAGTTCCACCTTTGTGCCTTGCAGACACAGAAAAGAAAGATCTGTGTGTGTGCCACGTACCAGCCATGCTTGGCAAACACCAAGTGACTGCTGCCAAGCACCTGTGGCTGAGGTTTTCAGAGCTTTCAGCCCCTTGGTAGAAACACCCAACACCTTCTCAAGCAGCTTTCTGGGCTTCCAGCTCATACAGAGGTGGGCAGAAACATCAAAGGATTGAGGAGAAACTTTGGTTTATTTGTGCACACACTCTTTTTTTGCTATACATGTCATATATGTTTTCTTTGCTTTCACTGAAGCCCATTAGGCTCTCTTCTGCTTTGCTATGTACGTAATTTACACACAGAGCTATTATTATTGCCTAAGGGGATCCTTGTAACTTTTATAGCATCCATACAGATGTGACAACTTGGTGCATCTGATTAGTTACTGTGTTTACTCAATGCCCTGAGCATTAACAGATACCCAGGGCAGGCCCAGGCCTTAGAGAGAGTTTTGGTGGCAGATTCAGCTTTTGGCTTCTGTCCTGAGCTAAATCACTCTATAGCCACTGCATTCCCCAATGACCTATGGTGAGAAATGATGGCTGCACAGCCCAACCTCTCAGGTGCTTCTTTAACATCGGTTTACCATCAGTGCCCCTAGCTCTGTTTTCAAAAGAAATCCATGTCAAAAGTTTTGCCATATGCCCACAGAAAAAATCATGGTGTGCTCAGTAGAAATGATTATCTGTAAGTTAGTGGTCCAGCAGAAAAATTAAGCAGGAGGACTAAAAAGAAAATTAAAATATTTGCTCTTCTGTTTTCTTGCCTAGAAGACTTTCATGGGTCTGTCTCATTAAGGCTAGTAGGTGTTAACAGTAGGTGTTCATATGTAAATCTAGTCCTGGAGAGGATGAGGAGCAGTCTATATTTCAACACGTACAGACTGATTACATGGTTACATGTGTGCACTTCTAGTGGGACACATGAGAGATGAGGAGGCAGGTAAGGTCACACATCTACTCCAGAGATGTCAAACCCCATTCTGCAGAAAGAGCCAAATTAAAGTTTTAATTGTGATCCGGGGACTTGTGCTACAGCATTAGGGTCATGCACTACCCTTGATCCACAGCCGTCTCCTGCCGAGGACCCTGGGAGGTTTGCATAAAGATCAAGGCTAGAACGAGACTCTTAAGGAATCAAGGAGTTCCCCATTAATAAAGGCTCCCAGTGCATTTGACATTGCTCAGTGGGGAAAAAAGACATTATATACGGTGTGCTTTAAACCACAGCTAGCCTTGCCTTCTTTGCATATATTCTGGCAGCAACTGGACACATGCGAAGAGTGCAACTGCAAGCACAAGATTTTCTGGGAGCTCTGAACAGTTCATTGTGTCAGACTTGTTACATGTAAACCCTCATGGCTGGTATTCTTGCCATTGCAGTTACTATTTTCTTATGAGGGCAAACCTGATTTTTTACAGTGCTGTTTGTCCAGCTTTCAAAAATTTCATCCAGGCTCCTTCCCTCCCTCTACTGAAGCATCCAAAATAATTTTCCATACCTGAAAACACAGGACTAGTGTATTCAGTGATTTGTAGAATGGGTTTCAAGTAAGCTTTTGAATAAAACTTGTACAGAAAGGCCTTACAAAATTGAGCCTGGATTAATATTTTGGGTCTTCCCTTGCATTGTAGCCAGCAAGTCATGGCCCAGAGAGGGAGATGGTAACAAAATCTGTTGGGCTGAGCAGACAGTGATTGGAGCTTATGTCTGTGTTAGCTGAGCAGTCAGGTTGCTCTTGACAAGAAGCCATGGGGAGAGCTGATACTGCATGAACTTCTTGTTTTGTCTGCACCTGAAAGCACAGCTCTGCACTCCCCAGTGTGTGTGCGCTGCAGAGATGGTCACTAACTCACTCCTACCAAATTAGCCAGCAAAATAGTTGGTGTAATTTAGGACTTGCACTGCCTGATCATTGGTACAGTTACAACAAATAAAACATTTTAATATGAGCAGTCACTGAATGTTTACTGTATCATATTGCTGGGAGCTGAATGTGTGCCAAATGCTATAACAGAAGGGAGCATATGAACTCCAGAATGATGACACTAATAAGGAAATTACAAAAGGCCCAACAAATGGCATTTGTGTTAAATCAATAATGCTCTGTTTGTTATTTTTTATTCTAATCTTTCTTCTAAAAAAAAAAAAAAAATTATCTTTCCAAACAGTTGGCAATTCCCATTCTTGTTCTTCTTCCTGAACATAATTAAAAACATGTTGTGGCGTCTACTTAAGACATCAACTTTCCCAAGCCTGTCTTGTCCACTGCGTTTTAAACAAAGACACTTGTTTTGGCATTGTGCCCTTAATTAATCATTTGAGGCTTTATTGCTGTGCAAAAAAATGTCTTTGTTTAATGATTCATCACAAGCCCAATTTCTGCAGAACTTAATCAACTACAGAACTAACTTTCTAATCAGCTTAAAGTAAAAGAAAAAACAAAAACAAAAAAAAAAAAAAGAGAGCAGGATTGCTTTTGGTGGATGTTTTGATAAAGCATCTGTTTGAGGCACACCAACATTCTGGACTACTCGTGATCAGATTGGTTAGTCAATTTTTGGATTTTAGGAGAAAGAAATCTGTTGCTTATTGAAAACCCTGATCCTCGAAGTCCTCACCAGCATCACCAGCCACCACTTTGTGTGGTGCAACTGAGTGGCACTAGCCAGGCTTCTTCTGAAAAGGGACTTCAGACCTTGAAGATAAACTTGCAACATAAAGTTTGGTATGATAGGAAAGCAGTGATGAACATGGTTAGTTTTGCCAAGTGTAGAGATTTGCTTTGTCCCTGGATCTTTTTTTTTTTTCCCTATCTTTTTTTATTATTACTTTTTGTTCTATAACATCCTTCCATTTTACTTTCACTTTAAATCTCCTATGGGTGCTATCAAACTTTTGTTCTAGTGGTAGATTTGTACAATGATCTACAAATCTAGTGATGGGTTTGCATTTCCCATAGGACTACATAGGAAAGTCTTAATTTTTTTGTTCTTCCATTTGATCTGGAATAAAAGGTCAACAATAAGGAGCTTGAGTCCCTAAATGACATGAAGGAACATTTGTGCCTTAGTGACCCTAAGCAGGACCTAGCCCTCACCACACTAGAAGCTGTGCAAACACATTGCAGGATACACTCCCTGCTCTGATCCAGATCACACAGAGAAAACACACAGATTGTGAGATGATAGTCGTTGGCTCGTTGTGCAATTCATCACATACAGCTGAGGTGCAAGTTAAATGAGTGACATCTGACAGACACAGATATGATAGCTCAATTATTCCAGACGCAGGAGTAAAAGCTCTTCTGAATTTTATCCGAAGTTGTCAGAATTGCACCAAAGTATCCTCAAGACCTTTTTTTTTTTTTAAATTAAGATTTTCAGTGTGTTTGTAAAGACATGAAATTTCCCAATTCTCTAAGCAACTGTACACAGCTTGCACTGTGTCAAAACATGCCTACTTTGAGTAAATATATTATTACACTATGTTAATGCATGTTACGTAACGGTCATCTATATTAATGTATTCTTCATGTAAGATAATAATATTCATTTACTTGAGTTTCTAGATTATGCTGCTATCCACACTTGGAGTTTTACTGCAGAATTTCCTTTTTCAGGTCAGATAAGACAGTATTTCATTTAACATGCAGTGCCACACTCCCTGCTTTGCAATGGGTTTTGCCAGTTCCTATTACCCAGTCCAGATGAGTTTTTGGGTTGGGCTGAAAAAAACAAAGGAGATTTCTGTCCTCATCATCACTTCTGTGTCCAGAAGGTGTTAACATTGTAAATAAGCTCTGCGAAGTCAAAGGCTGTCAAAGCAAGACAACAAAGCAGCAAGACCCTTTGCTTTGGGATGATCAATTTGAAGTTAAAAGACTCAAGCCCCAGCAGCTCACCCAGGGCACCAGTGGGAGCACTGCTCGCACTTAAGAGGACAACTGAACCTTTCTCTTGTTAGCATTGGCTCTGTTCAGAGATCATCTCGAAGTCAAATGCTGTTTGTCAGCATTTGTTGATTTTGATGGTGGCATAAAATGACATAAGGCAGGCATGTGCAGTGTGCAGGGTTCCCAGCTCAGCTGCACAGCCGCAGGTTTGCAGAGCGAGCCCCACCAAAGCTCCTCCTTGTCCCAGCAGCAGCAGCATGGGGGCTGACGAGCCCCGCCATAAACGAGCTTTCGTGACGCCTACTGTGCCAAAGTCTTGTTCACCTTTGCAGCATTTCCTCAGGGTTTTGGCTAAGCACAACAAACAGCCCAAACTTTATTAGTACCCACCCTGCACTGAGTCCTCGCAGCTCTGGTGGCAGCCCGCAGCGGCGCAGCGTGGTGGCAGCTGGTGGAGGCGAGGCCGCACAGCGATTGTCTATTGTCTCTCCTCCCAGGAAGCCTACTTAAAAGCGTAGGACATGTCCTCTGGCCTGATCACCAGGGTTACTTTTCTCTGCTACTTGGCAGCTGCAAAAATGAAACCCAGCTGTAAAAAATAGAGAGTCTCTTCGCTATTTGGCAAGGTCTCTCTGGAGCTGGAACGTGTGTGTGTGTGCGTATGTGTGTGTGCATGTGTGTCTAGGCAGGACGAAAGCAGACTTGATGAGCGGTTTAGCCTGAACATGTGTTTGCCACCAATTATATTCTTATATATTCACAAGTGCTGAATGCCTGGTTCGAGTTAAGGTATAACATGCGTGTGCCTGTGAGTGTGTTTATAATAGACGGCTGAAAATCAGGCTGTCACTCTCCGAGCCCAAAGCGAAGCACACTATAGCAGTGCTGCTCTCAGCTAAGCAATGCCCTCTGAGCGTACAGCAGGAGAAGAGCTCAGGACAAGAGCTCAGGAGGTGCTGGTGATACGCTCTGGTCATTTGGCAATGCCCAGCTCTCCATAACGCATCTGAAACAACTCTGCAAGAAGTCACTTTTTTGTAATTGGAAGGAGAGGAACTCAGCCACAAAGTGATGGATTCTGATTTTTTTCTTCCCATTAGGATGATTTAGAATTTTACAATAAGCATCACTGCATGGCTGCTAGATAATGCATGTTATTAATTTGGCACATACTAATGCTCTATTTATGTAATATTTCATGCACTTTGCAGAGCTTTCTGTTCAGAAGGAACCATAGAAATAGCAGGTGTTGAGATCTGCTCCTACCATTCCCTTTTTCTTATGAGCAGAAGAGCTCAACCATTCCCTAATTGCATGGAAGGGACTTCCCCATGTTGTTCCTACAGTCAGCCCTTCAGCCAGTTAGATGGCCCCTAATAATATGGGAATAGCTAAAAATTAAATCCTAAGCTGAACAAATGAGAACAAGTGTAGAGAGGTACCTGACTTATCCTCCTCAAAATTTGCAGTTACTTGTATAGTCTCTTTTTTGTGCTAGAGTTTTTAATTTTAGACACATGGTCTTGCAGGAAGGACATCTATTCTGTTTATCAGGGCCCAGACACACTCTCCACTGATGGAAATATCTGGTAATGAGTCAGAAGGAGCCAAAGGATTAGCTTCTGGAAGAAGTATTAGGGGTTTGAGACTTGCAAGTCTGGACTTTATTATGAAAATACAATATGTAAAGCGAAAGAGTGGGAATCCTACAGGGAAGAAGCTGGGAAATTCAAGAAAGTAAGAAAAAAAATGGCATTATCTGAAAGTAAAACTGCAGACAGAAGACTGACCACTTAAGGCAAAGTTCATTTGGGAAACAAATAGCTGAACTTTGGTTTTCATTTCCAGGAGTGTTTGTATCATTTACTCTGCTTTAGTACTAGAGAAGATCACTGATGGATAGATCCAGAAGTTTACTCAGGAGAAGCTCTAGGCCACAGATAACAATGTAAAATGTGTCTCAAATGATAAATGAAAGATCTCTGTGGTTAGCTGGTGTTTGAGCTCTTTCTTGCCCTCCTACATTCAGTGCTTACTCCAGATTTCAGTACGTGTGCTTTGTGCAGTCTTTCTACTACGCCCGTGTTGATGTGAAGTAGAAAAGGTTGTTGCTAAGTGACATGACAACTGCAAAGTGCTTTTCAATTTCTTTTTCTGTTTTCTACTCCCACCTTTCACATACATCCTGTATGGAGAGTTTGCTGCTGGGAACATCCCTGTCTAGCAGTGAGAAGTGTGACAAAGTTCCAGGTCACATTTCTCACAGAAGTGGCACACTAGGTATTGTTGCTGCCCTAATGCTTCTTCTAGTTGGAAATGTGGGAATTGATCAGAGATCATTCCCATTTTCCTTTACTCGTGTATAAATCTAGGTGATTCAGTGTCCAGTCTGAAATGCATTTGGTGGCATCTTCCCCAGTCACGTATAAGAGCTCCTGCACTCTTCATACACAGGAAGGCAGAGCTCTCAGCCCAAATGGGGCATGGCATAGCTAGCTTCTGATCTCTGTAACTCAGCCCTACAAACAAAACCTCACTTAAACTTTAGGCATAGCTGCTCTTGCTCTTCTGTCTGGGCTGTAAAGCACCAGGTTCTGTGCAGTGGAAGACTTCTATTTACAGTATGCTGCTGGCAGTCTGAATCTCTGTTGCTGAAGTCCTCCTCAAGTTACTTCATCTATTGGCTCCATGCAAGAAAGCAGTTTAATTAAAAAAAAATCTGAATTTCAAAAACACTCTGTTCTTTGAACTTTACCTCTTGCAACAATCTTTATACTACTTACATCTCCTCGCATTGAGCTTTATTGGCCAAACCATATCCTTTTGTTCTGTGCCAATACAGTGACTCTAATGCTTGATGGGCCCCATCAGGACCTACCACAGTGAACCACAGCTTACCATAGCAAACCACAATAAAATGATAACAGCAAATAGCATTACAAATCTTGTGCATCTGTCTGTCCTGGGTCCCTCTCTATTCCACATGTAAGTTAAGCCATGGCTTCTTGCCATGCAGAATTTGTGAGAGAATGATTGGCATTCCACCTGCACTGTCTGTTCTTTACCACATTAAAAAGGTCATAAAAGGATAATCAGTTTTAAAATCCTGGTACTGAAGAGAGCCTTTACACTGAGATAAATTCCAAGGAAGGTTTCTTTTTTTTCAGTCTAGAAGGAGGGGAGCTGCTAGAAAAAAATGTGAGCTCAACTATTAGCTTTCCACTTGTAAAACTTCATATATCACTAAATATATTGCCCGTAGAGGACAGAAGCTGTTAAGACGGAAAAGAATTTTGAAGATGGATGAATGACAAAGACAAATGAAGATTTTTATTTTAGCAGAAGTTTCCAAGTGCTGTCTCTGGGTTGGGAGGGTACTGTTAATAAAGTACACTTGACATATAACTGTTCAAGTTCCTGAGAAACAGCTTTGCTTTAAAGTTCGGTAGAGGATCAAAAAGAGTGAATTCTCTGTTTTTTCTCTATAAAGAAGAAAAAGAAAGCCCAGAAAAAGGATAGGTTTTTTTGGGAAACGGCATCTATGCCTTTTGTCTTTTCTTCTCTTTGTGGTCCAGAGACAGTGCGTTGACTGACTTCTTCAGAAAGGAGATCAGTGAAATTGTCAGTTGATTACTTCTCCTTGATTAGCATTTATAAGAGCCCTGTGATACATTATTTGCATTCCTATTTAGCCGTGATTTTTGTGGGGCAGCAATGATTAAACTTGTCACAGGGCCTGATTGACAGGGTCAGATCTTCACTTTCTACTCTTTTGAAATTAAAAACAAATGTGTCAGCTCCCTTCATGGGCCGCAGCTCTGTGAAGCTTGCTTGCCTTGTCATCGCAGATAGGTCAGGAATGTTTTAATTTTAGGGATGGATTCTGCTTGTCAAGCAGAGTGTGATGGCGTGTAGTTCTGGAGATGAGATGTGAAGGGTGTAAAACAAAGAATGGAAAGAACAAAGACAAAGACACTCACATTATTAGACAGATTTAATTAGTCTGAATGGATATTATGCTAGATGAAGCAGTGAGCTGTGAAATTAACCCTTGATTACGGATTGGCGGATCATGCTCATAAAGAGAATCAAACCTTGGTGAATGGGAAAGAGGTTCCATCCTACCCTCACAGCCTTCATCCCCATGACCTCTTCCCAAGTCCAAGAAGGGGTGAAAATCTTTGAAGGAAAAGCTGTTGGTGGTGGCATTTGGGAAGCTAGGGCAGTCTCTCCCTTTTTCCCAGTGTCTGAGACTAGCCTGTCCAAAGAGCTAAACCCAGGCAGGTTACACAGAGGCTGAATTTTACATGAAGGCTGGTGAGTAATGACTCCCACCCAGTACAACCCATGGGCTATGGTCAAAAGGATGCACAGAGACCAAGTCAGCTCTACAGATGCATTCCCACCTAATTCCTGTCTCACTTCCAACCACTACCAAGCAGGTTTGATATTTCTGCTTGAAAACATGTTTGTTGTGATAAACTGTGAGTTAGTAAAATATTGCTCATCCCTAAGTGAGGATTTAGCCTTCACAAAGACCAGTCTGTGCAACCCCTAATGTGAAAATGGTGTAATGTCCCAAATACTGATTTTGTGGGGGGAGATTAGGGTAATGACAACCAAGAAGGTGCTGAGTTTTGCTGCAGAGAAGAGGCATTTCAACCTTTTGTGTACTTCTCATCAGCATTCCCCAAAGAACCATATCAAGAGCTACTTCTAATTTTCCTCCATTGCAGTGGAAGAAAACAAATAGAAAATGCATTGTTACTCTCTTGTTAGTTCCTTGTCATTTCTTCCAAGTTGTTCAACTAATGGAGTAATCAGACTTTGTGTTAGAAAAGGCGGGGGGGAAACAAGAGCCAAAGGACATTAGGTGCTCTAATGTATCAACAGGTGTGAGGTGCTTGCTTCCCTCTGGTGCATTTTAGCTTCAGTGAAAATCTGCATGCAGGAGAGTGTCATATTAAAAAGGAGTGAGACACGAAGACAAGTTGGGTGAGAGACTGCTTGCAAATGGTGGCTGCTAATTTACTGAACAGCAGCCTTACCTCTTTAATCATGTTGAGCCTCTACAGGTACCATGTTGGACAGGATTACTTCTCACACCATTTTCTAAATGTGGCATCAGAAATTCTCCTTTTTGCTTAATATATAGTAAAAATTAACTGGTCTCTGTTTGTGCAGTGAAAAGAAGCCTTTGGTGAAAGACCTATGGAAGATTAATGAAAGTCATTATCTTTATATGATAGCAGGGGGTTACTATCCACAGAAAAAAAGGAATCTCTGCCTGCACATCTTTTCTCCCCTGGTTTCTCCATCTCTCTTTGTACCCTGAAACAGAAGAGACAGCATGAGAAGGTGATGAGGGAATAGGACATGACATGAATCCCATTGCAAAGTCTACTACTGAATTTCTGTTGGTGTTAGAACAAGTCACTTTGCCATTCTCCAGATGAAAACGATTATTTAAGGACAAAAGACTAGTACTTATCATTAAACCTGAAGGCACAGACTAGTTCTTAGGCAGAAAAGCCTTGTCATTGAACTGGTGTTTATGCAGGCAGTCACACATTAATGTTACTGCTTTCAGGGGCTTCTCATCAAAGTCTTTATTATTACAAACCTATTGAGCCGTATCCTCAGCTGCTGTGAATCAACATAACTCTCCTGAAATTAATGATGCTACACAGTTTTACATCAGCTGAGAAACCAGATCTCCCTTTCTAACTGTTTATGTATTATTCAGCTAAATTGTTCCAGTACAGCCCATACAAAACCTGTGCTCTTCCAAGAAAGATCTGCTTCCAGATCCAGCACTGGCCCCTTGGAGCAGGACCTTTGATCTGGGTAATCCCAGTCCCTGGTTTGCAAGGCCAAGTGGGTCAGAGAATAAATCAATTAAGCTGTTTTAATTTAATTATTTGATTCAATAATTTCTTGCAATCTCTGCTGCTATCAGCATGAAGCAGTGCCTTGGCTACCTGTTGCAACACATCTGCTTTGCCAGGAGCTGTGCTGGTGTGGGTGCCTGGGTCAGATGGGTTACAGCAAGGCTGTACTGGGGCACTCATGTTGGACATGCTGTGTGGAGAGGCTGAGGGTCTGGTTAGAAGAGAACAAAGCATATGAAACCAGGGACCATGCAATTGCTAACAAAGGGGAAATGTCTGGATCCTCTCTCTATGTATTTGTCAGAAGTGTAGGTGAGGTTTTTGGTTTCTTTGTTTTGCCACAGTTCTCTTTCTGGGTACTGAGCTTTGTAGCTTGTTGTTCTGGTTTCAGCTGGGATAGAGTTAATTTTCTTCTTAGTAGCTGGTGTTGTGCTGTGTTTTGGATTTAGTGTGATAATGCTGTTGATAACACACTGATGGGTTTGGGTTTTGCTAAGTAGTGTTTATGCTAAGTCAAGGACATTTCAGCTTCTCACATTCTGCTAGTGAGAAGGCTGGAGGGGCACAAGAGCTGAGAAGGGACACAGCCAGGATAGCAAACCCAATCTGGCCAGAGGGATATTCTGTACCATATGACCCATGGGGGAAAAGCCAGCCAGGAACCACTGCTTGAGAACTGACTGGACATCAGTCAGCAAGTGGTGAGCAACTGCATTGTCTGTCACTTGTATATTCTAATATTTTTTTTTTTTACTTTATTATCACCATTATTATTATTGCCATTATTATTCTAGTCCTTTTCCATCCCATTAAGCTGTCTTTATCTCAACACACAAGTTTTACTTTTTTTCCCTGATTCTCTCCCCCATCCCACTGGGTGTGGGGAGTGAGCAAGCAGCTGTGTGGTGCTTAGCTGCCAGCTGGGGTTTCACCATGACACTTATAAAATCTCAGCATGGCTGATTTTGTCATTGCGGTGCTTCTCCTGCTCACTTTGCAGAGAGAGAGACTTCAACTAGTGCATTCAGCTTCAGAACGAAACATCAGCAGACAAAAGGTATCCAAAGGAGAGGTTTGGACAGAACCATTCAAAGCAGAAAATGTTGAGTAAATGCTCAAGACAGCCCTACAGCATTGCATACAATCCTTCAGTGAGGAACAGTAAGTGCTTACATATGGAACACAATGCCCGTTTGCTTGGATGCTCAGCTTTATACCACGAGCAAAGCTGAAGAACTGGTGCTAGGAGCACAGGCCCCATTTGCAGGGGCACTTCTGTCTTAGCCATATGCCCCTAGAAAGAGAGAAACGGTTCAAATCAGGGAATTAACACTGGCGTAAACCAGGTGTGAGCAGAGCAGACTCAACACTCTTCACCCAAAGTGGCAGCTCGGGATCATTGTGTTTCTGCCTACCAGATTGAGTGTGTATTTTCTGGCTCACCTGAGGTTCAGGTTTGCTTCTCATCGCTCACTTAATTCAAAGAGCAGGAGCAGCTATGAGCCCCCCCACCCTTCCTTTATTTTTCAAGCAGAATTGTTTCAGTGGTAGCTTGGTGTGTCAGCTTGTAAGTCTATAAAACAGTTTTCTACCAGCTGGAAATCCAACATGCTACATGAATACATAACAGTGCCTAACCAAGAAGGTTTGTAATTCAGTAATTAGCTGTAATTAATGAACACAAAGTGAAGACTCATTTACAGTTTAAATTATCACATTAGCTCCTGTCACCCTCTATGTACACAAAACAGCAGGAATTCAATTATTTTTATTCTTCAAAGCTAATTTAAAATTTAAGGAATGCCATTACATGAAATAATAGGTAGGAAATGTAATAGAAATCACTGAGAACAGTTGGCCACCCTTAGAATGGGAGGGAAAAAATGCTATCCGTGATGATTTGGAAACGTTGTTTCATCTGTGAACAGATGAAGGATTGAAATCTATGCTCTTTTCAGTGTATTTAAAAAGAAAACGAGTTTGGTGGTTGCTAAGTCTTTGTGCAGGAAGAGCCATTGTGCATAATTGTAAAAGCAGTTGATACTGATAATGCTGTTGATAGTAACATGATGACAGCATGGAAATGCTCACACCATTATCTTTAATGGGGCTGAGTCGATTGCGACAGCATCGAGCCCCTGTAATATTCACCAATCTTAGTTGTGAAACTTCAGCCTAGGAGGCCTTAAGTAATTGTCACTTTGCAATCTGCCTATAGTTTGTGCATGTGCATACGTCTATGTAAAACGCTTTCATTGTGCTTTTAAACCCACCATGATGCTTCTCTCTGCAGCTGCCACTGATTTATTTTTTTCCCCCTCAAACAGTTCAATAACAAGAGAATTCCAAACCCATCTGATGCCGCTTCTGTAGCTCCCACGTATCTGCATTACAGCCCTTATTTTTTTGTTCTGTATTTCTTATTCAGTTGCCTTTTCATTTTAAATAGGCCACTGGAAGCTGCACCATCTAATTTTTCATAGGTGATCGACTGCTGAGTTGTGGGTTTACGTAGACAGAGGGAAAGTAGCGATAAGCCAAAGAGAGAGGATTCTATTAGGGAAATGCAGCAGTAACTAATGAATCCTGCCAGTAATTGGGAAGGTGTAAGCCTCTGTAATATCCTAATGATAGTCATCCGTTCTGTGCATCCCCCATCACTCCCAACGATCCCTCATCGTCTCTGTGATCTCAGACACTTAGCCATGCAAATCTTCCTGACAGGACTCTATGTCTTTGTCTCCCTAATTGGACAGTATAGAGTTGTTTATGGATATTGCAGACATTTAGACCTCAGTTGGAGGTTGTTCAAAAATCGTTAGCAAAGTTGCCTTAACAGCATTGTCAAATATTTATTCCCCTGTTTCAATATCTGTTTTTTAACCCAGGCATGGTTTGTGGTAGAATTAACGTTTTGAAGATACACCGTCTCCTTCCAGGCTCCATTTGAGGTTGTTATTAAGCCATTTTCCTACAGAACAAGAGAACACACACACAAAAGTCTGCCATAAGTCCTCATTTCTCAAGGATAAAACATGAGATTGTAGGGCGAATGTGCTGCTTTTTAATACCATTTCCATAGGGAAATATTAAGAATGCTGACAAAGGCAGTTCCACTTAGAAAAATTATAGGAAGCTTATGGGGCAAAAATTCCAGTTTAGTGTAAGCCAAAATAAATGGAGAGTAATCCCATTCACTGTACCACTTCAAGTGAGAGCAGATTAAGAACCTGTACCATACATATTAGAAAAACTGTGTCTTTTCCTTGGTCAAGATTTAGGGGGTTTAATTCTTGTATATAATAATCTGTTGGTAGTAGGTGAAAAGTAAAATATGGTAGTCTGTGCATCTAATGTTGTGCTTTACCAGAACAGATTTTCTTCTTGCTTTCTTTTTCTTTGGTATTTAGAGGATTTCACATTTTAGTTCATAATGTATTTATTGTGCATAGTTGGGGGAGGAGTGGGAAAAGTTGAGCAAGAGGGAAAGTCTTGCAGTGACCTGGACCATGAAAACAAGAAGCAAAATTGAGCTTAAAAGAGCACACTGGAGATCAAAGGCAGTGGCCAGTATAAGCTACAAATACTTGTGATTTGGAGAGTCAGGGAGAGACATCAGATGGATCAGAAGTGAATTTACAGTCCCTTGGTCACATGCCATTTTACTCAAACAACTTCTCCCACAAATCAAGGGGATTATTTGGCTCAGTAAAAGGAGATCAAGCCTCTCCTTTTTGTAACTACTAAATTAAACCCCTAATCCTGCAAAGAGTTAACTACATACTTACTTCCATTGCCACCTTGTCTCACAGGGCTACTTATTCTAGCAAAGGTAAACATGAACGTAGCTCATAATTTTTATAAAAGATCAATAACCAACTAAAATAAAAACAGAAATAATTTTTGGCATTAAAAAAAAAACCACAAAAAAAAACTCCTCTTATTTCCTTTACAGCAATAGAGAGAGCAAAAACATTAGTTCATGGGAATATTTTAAGAAGCATTTCTGCAAGTATTGATTTGTGACTGTCTGGCAACTATCTTGAAAGCTGTGTGTAGTTTTGGAAATTATTCAGCCAGGGAGCAGTAGGAATGACACGTTATATAGTTGATTAATATAGTAAATACCAAATTACTGAGGGGGGAATAATCAAAGCCATAGTTGCAGCAAATATTTACTTTATCTGATTTCTCTCGGGTTATTCCAGAGTTTTAGGTACCTCCCACAAATCAAATCCAAATGGCAAAGAGAACAAATTAAAGTAAAACTATTTGCAACGCAAGGGAAGGAATAGATTGTTCTGTTCACTTTTTTTTTGGTGAAAAAATCTCTGCATATGTGTTCTAACTTGTTGTTTTAGCAAGCTCCCGTTTTCTTCAGTTAGTAGTAGGCCTGATTTGTAATCAGCTCACTGTTCCCCTAAAAGCACTATTGATGGCATCTGTAAACCCATAGGCTGCTCACCCTTCTCCCTAACTGTTGATGAAAAAGTTGTGAACTGCAGCACACAGTAAAAAACTCACATCTTGGTGGTGAGAGAAGGCAGTGGATTGCCTGAACATACAGCTGAATACATCCACAGCTCCTGTGCTCTTCATGCTAACATTTTGCCACCACTAAGCTCATGGCAGGGCCAGGGATTTAAGCAGAGAGGTCTCACCTCTTGGATACCTCTCACGTGGCACAGGAAGCCCTGGTTCTGATAGAATTTGATGGACCTCTGGACAAAGATAACAGGCTGACAAGGAACAGCCCAGTTCACCCTGACTGCAGCTGCTTCAGCCTCGCCCTAGTCTCCAGGCTGATGGCTCCAGGTTCCTATTCCAGTCGTGCTGCTGATTCTGGGTGGGACAGTACTGCAGGACAGGATCAGACTCTTTTCTCCCTGCAGCACACATTCTAAAGCAAATTGTCTCTAGATGTGGTTGCTGGAATCTTCTCCTCCAGAAAATGAATGTATTGGCATTTAGGGGTTTTTACATACATACACACACATATATAAATTTAAAACCCCAGCTTTAGAAACTTCTGTTGGTGCAGCAGTCTGTGACACTGAATACAAGCTGCTGTGCAGAAAAATTGCCAAGTGTTTACATAAACACATAAATAAGACACATTTATTTTCTTTATTAATATTTCCTGCTCTTTCATTTCCTTTTTATTTATGCTTTAAACAGTGGTTACTGTTAATATTATGATTAAAAAAAAAAATGCCTGCAGTGGACAGAAGGATGATCAAAAAGCCCTGATATAGAGCAATTCATGTTTCTTCTTTACAATCACTAACGAATCTTAACTTGAACCATGTTATGTTCCCATGTGAGTGATAAGCAATGATTTATTATGAAGTGTCACGAAATCGGAATGCCATACAGTGAGACATGAGCTAGTGGAAAATGTGTTCCCTGTTTCCCAGCCTCATTACTCAAAGATGCAGCATCCCATTCTCCAAGTCTAATTTACCTGGCTTCTCCAGGCACTCTGATAGCAAAGGAAACGGCACCAGGAGTGAAATACTTGATCCAGGCTGTGCCACTCACCTCCCAGCCCTACTAAACACGTTGCAATGACCGGGGAGAAGGATTTGCCTGGAAATTTGAACTATTGCTGTATCAGACATTTGCAACCCTAATGACTCTACCCCCAAAAGCAACTGCTTAGGATTAGAGCATCCATTGCCTTATCACTACTGTCAGTGCATGCAGAGGAAATAAAACAGGCATTGTGGAGGAGACAAACGGAGAAGTTTTCTTTATGCGTTAGAGTTTCTTCTGCTCTCTAATGATTCCCTTCTCCCCATGATCCTAATTCAAGTAACTGGCATGTGATATATTTTGTAGATGAATCAGCAGCAGAAGAGCATGTGCAGTTCTGGCACCACAGAGGAGGTGATTTACTTGTAGCTTGCACTGAGCGCTCTCTAGTTTGGTTTTTAAGGTGGGAATTTGTGTTTTAAATGCTTCCTTACAAAGACAGGAGAACCCAGCACATCAGACACTAATTCACATGAGCAGCCCTCCTCTGCTAAGGATTAATGCTTCCTGCAAAGTGTAGCCTAAACAGGCAGTCTTAGATTCTAGGCATTTTTCCTTTAAAAGCCCTGATTCTGAAAGCCTTTGTGCTCGGTCAAATCATGGATGAAAATGGGCATCTGCCTGAGTAAAGGGTTAAGTGTGGCTCTGCTCTGCAGCAGAAAAGATATATGGAAGGATGAGCTTTCCCAAGGAGATGTGGCGTGGATGGTCTGGACACATCACAGAACAATCAGAAAGACCTGCTGACACCTGAAATGATGAACAATATTTTGCTAGAAAGGCAAAGCCTCTGCCCATTAAAAAAAAAAAAAAATTATTATTCAATCACACCAAATTTGTTACAAATTTACCTGCAGCAGCAGTCTCTGTTTCAAAACATGATCCCCTTCTACCACTACAAAATGTGACAGAAGGCCAAAAGGTTAAACTGAACAAGGATAAACTTAATAACAAAATTCTGTCCTGCAAATTCTTCCAGGTGAAAAAGAAAAAGNAAAAAAAAACCCTCCTATATCTAGGCATGTTACAACTAACTCAGTCTGTCTTAAGGCAATCGGAGCTGTTGTTTTTCTTATGAGAAAATGTGGAAATCATCAGAAGAAAATTAACCAGGACTCATCCTTGTCTGAAAGGCTAAGAGACTCACAAATTTCAAAAATCTTTTTTTTCTATAGAAGTGCTTTATAGAGAGTCTTTGTGAAGTACAATGCAGAGTAGTTGTCTCCCAGCACTGACAATGTCTGCTGTTCCAGAGGAGACGGTGTGTGATGTACCATCCTGAAATATTGTCAGCAAGCCTCGAAATATGAAGGCACTTTCATAGCAAGGCAAGGATGAAAGGGAAGAGGTTTGGGTTTGCTTTTTTGTTTTGCTTTGTTTCTTCATCCTAATAAAATCTACCAGTGTGCTCTTAACTTCTCCGCTCCCGTTTTGCTCAGGAGAAAGGGAACATAATTCACCTGCAGAAGACTTCCAGTGTTCAGGAGGGAGGGAAGAGGTACAAATTCCACCCTGGAGGTGTTCACTGTAGCCAATGACAGCCTTTGTGTAATATCAAAACAGCTCTGAACACAGAGACAGGATCAGCATCTCCCCACTCCCGAGTAGCCTTTGCTACCTCCCACCAAATGCAGACATTTTAATGTTACAGCTCAATAGGAGGAGTTGGGAGAAAACCCACCCACGGTAGCCACTCATTTGATGATTAAGAAATTCCCTTCAGAACTGAAAAAGCTTGGGGTTTAATCTAATTGGGAATTACGCTACAAGGGAAACAAGCAGGCAGCTGAGGAGTTAGGCAGCAGTTGAGTAAGCACTTGCAAATGACAATTTGCCATTTTTAAGCACCTATGTTAGTTGACAAAATCTAGCCTTGAGTGACCCACCAGTACATCCTGATCTCCATCCATGTAAATCTGGGGCTTGAACCCACAGCCAGTGTCTGGACAGTTGAACTATAGTTACTTCATCTTCTGTGCTCTAAATTCACTTTTTCCAAGGTGTGTAACAAGAGCTATTTCTCCCCTGGGATCTATACAGGTGGCATTTTAAAATGTAGCAAGCACCCAAGTCTACAGAACCTGCTTGTCACAGAAAATGACACAGTTTGCATATGACCTGTAATGACAGTTGCTAGTTGAAAAGAAACCAGAAATTCAGCTATATCTTCCACACTTTGGTTGCAGCTGCCATCAACTAAATCTCTCTCCAAGGGCAGATGGTGCCCTGTACAATGAACAATTTAATCTTTAGCAAATAGAGAAACTTTGCCAAAAAAATCCACTTTTTTTTTTTCCCTTCAAGAATAGGCTGTCAATAACAAGTGCTCTAAAATACATTGTGATTTGATGACTATACTTTTTATAGGGGGAAAAAAATTGTTCTCCCTTTTTTTTTTCCCCCTCTTTACAAGTCTGTGATCCTTCCAGATACCCTTGCATTGGGCTTTGTCTTTGTGCAGAAGCTATTAGGAGACACCAGTTAAATGTCTTCTCTGTCTGTTAGGTATCATGTGTGCTGTTCTTCATTACTGTGCATGTGTATACTATGTCACCTTGAGGCCCCAGCTGAGATCAGAGGTGAAATCTTGGCCTTGCTCAAACAAGTGGCAGAAATCCCTCTCAACAAGTCCAGGATTTCATCATGTCTCTCTGAAGACACAGAGAGCTGCAGCCCCCAGTTTTTTATATGACTTGGTCAGCAAAACAGAGAGGTGAAGTGATTTGCCTAAAGCCACCCACACCAGATCTCTGGGGTGGGAACCAGGATTTAGCATCCATATCACTCTGCTCCCTTCCTCTTCTGGCTGCTTCCAAAGGAACTGAGGATGGGCTGAGGATGGGCTGAGCTGCATTGCTTCTGGCAGTCACACAGGCTGTCCCTCCTGCACCATCCCTATGCCCACCTTGCTGCCTTAGCTTCCTGGGCCCACACAAAGATCTGGATTGCCCAAACTATCAGAACAAAAAAAAAAAGTATCACAGATTTTTCTCAGCCAAAAGGAGAACTTTCTTTACTTTGAGGGTGATGGAGCCACTGGTACAGGCTGCCAAAGAGGTTGTGGGATTTCCTTCTCTGGGGTCATTCAAAACCTGCCTGGACCTGTTCCTGTGCAACCTGATCTAGGTGAGCTTGCATTAGCAGGGCAGTTGACAAAATGATTTCCAGAGGTCCCTTCCAACCACACTGCTGAGTGGTCACATGTGGAGAAAGGAATGGGGCAACTTCATCCCCCAGAACTCACCTCCACCTTTACTGCATCTTTCATTTCCCTCTGTCCTTTGGGGATATGTCTCATCATTCTTGCTTTTAAAATGTTCCCAGATTCTTTTCTAGTCATTCACAGAAGAAACTGCCTGCCCTCTGGGGAACTGCTCAGGCTAACAGATGTCAGCATTTTCACAAGCCGTGTTGTTCAGGTGGATTTGGAGGATCTGACTGTATTTGCTCTGGGATGTCGAGTAACCTTGGTGAGCTGGGCACTGCTGCACATATTCAGTAGGGCTGTCTGGGCAGTTTTTTGCCTAGACACATAAACTTACATATAAAAATGTATTAATACATTATGTTTGTACATAGAGCATAATGTATATGCAGAAGAATTAGACAGATGCCTCTGTATGTGCAGAAGCACCTCTCTCTTAGGCCTTAGGTGGCACACAAAGATGCCTGCACAGGCATGCCCTTAAAACATCAGTATTGCTGTATCCATGCAGCCCAGGCACAGTGCTTGGTGCCATTAGCCCACAGGATCCTGGCAGAGAGGGATTTCTGTGTTCACCGCACTGTGCACAATACCAACAGACATGTGCTTAAGAGCTTTGCTCAGCCAGGATCACAGCTTAAAAAAAAATATCTGTTGCAAAAAAAAAACCTACATGCACAGATAGCAGAGGTTTAAGAAAGCCAGAAACTCAACTAGTGGAAGCTTTTGGGGTTATTTTGGCATGTTTCAAGCAGATTCTTCTTTTCTATCACAAAACATTTGAGCCAGGCCAGCTGAAGTACATCAGCATAACTTCACTGACCTCCTACAGAGGTGTTTTGCACCAGCTGCAGATGAGTGCTCCAATGATTTCGCTGCTGAAACCTGAAGGTCTTTTATCTGGCCTTGGCCTCGGCCTCTTAACAAAATATGTCCAACAAAGAGTTTTCAGAGAAAACTGCAACTTAATGACCTCAAATTTTTATTAAATGTAGTTTCCATCATCTCAGGCAATGAGATCTCTGAATTCCTCCACCTGGGTGTTACCACAGTCAGACAGTTCCATATTTAGGCAGACACACCCCAGGAATATCTGAGCTACAGCCCTTATTTCTTTTCCATTCTATTGTCCTGCATTCTCATAAGCTTAGATCATGGGACAGAAATATGTTTTACTTTTAGAGCAGAGACCTTTTTCCACACTCCTCTCTCTGTGTGGCTGATGACTCAGGTTGAACACATAAAGTCCAGTGCCTTCTGCAAAGACAGAGAAAGCTCAGGGACCTAGCAGTGACCACGATGGATTGTGTGGATGTGTCCCACTCTCCCTGCACTCTGTTGCTGGCTGCTGGGCAGCAGCTGACTGTAACTTCTGTGCAGTGCACAGTGCAGCTTCTTGGCACACCACCACCCTTCAGAATGAGGAACATTAGGGACCCTTCCTTGATGGCATCATGTGAAGCCTCTGCATGTATCTGGGTGGGTGCTGCACCCTCAGCAAGAACAAAGACAAGCTGGAAGTATGTTTTCATGAGGGCTATTCTTACCACTCCCAAAATGCTTTCCCACCCTGCGAGAGAGTCTTTTCTGAAACAAATATCTTCTATTTATTTATTTAATGTGCTGTTAAATGACCTTCTGGAATGCTATTCCTGCTGCAAGGCTTTAAAATGGATGGGCAGGCACAACTTAAGAGAGCATGCTCCTTACAATCATGATGAATCATTTGAGTAGTTACTGTTTAGATTGATATAATCTTAGTTATAATTATGGGTAACGAGAAGGCATTTAGAGTCTGCAATACTGTAATTCATGATGAGAGGAGTCCTAAATGAAACAAAATATACCCAGATTTGCTTTTCCTCCTTCTCTAGGTATTACACTCATGAGCATGGTTCTTTAAGGAACAGATTTTTCTGCTGCTGTAAAAAAAATCTAGCAAAAGTAGGTCAAAAATGACATCTAGAGATAATATGTTTGGTAACCACAAAGGGACTGTCTGTGCCTTTCTATTTGGCCTTTTTAAGAGTCCTGCAATTTATTACAATAGGTACAACTGTGGCATGAAAAGGTTTTGATCCATAGACTCCCCTTGACTCCAGTGGGTGGATCACAGATACATATTATAAATTTTATTATCCCATTACACTAATAAAAGATGATTAAATGATATTAACAAAGATCTGGAAATACAAGAAAGAGAAAGCATTACAAGCACATGAACCTGCTGTGGTCTGCCTGGCTCTAGAGTGCCATCACACCTTGGAAGAGGTCAAACCAAACATCAAATAGTGACAGCAATCTCCAAGTGAAGGACTTGAAAACCAACCCACAAATGGACAACCCATGTCCTAGCCCTCAAAAGGTGGGTCGTTTGACTTTTGGTCACAGAGAAGAGTGAAAAAGGAGACTAGAGAGAGCAAATGAAGCATGGGATTTGGCATATGCGCGTAGGAGCATGCATGAAAGAAAGTAGCAACTCCCTGCCACTCTCAGGTGCCAGGAGCCATGGCTGTGTTCAGGAGCGTGGCTGAGCAGTGCTGGTGCCAGCCCGTGGAGAGCAGACACATGTGTGATTAGCTGTTGACATACAGTTGACAGTTGTCTCAGGTTGGCAGACATGTTTGAGAGTTCCTATTTCAGAGGTTTCACAGCTGTGTTTTTATGGCGAGATTGGAACGAGGAGAGGGAAGTTGTGCCATGGACAAGGAGTGGGAAGGTGATTGTTAGAAGGAGTTCTGAGTCCTGACACATCAGCATGAAAATAGATGCAACTTTTTTTACATCTGTTGATGGCTTGATAATTAATGTTAAATAAAAGCAAAGTTTCAGTATCTGCAGCTGATATTTCACATCTAGTGTACAAGACATCAGCATAATGAACACCCTCAACCACATTTTCCTAACAATTTAAATGATAGAGTTTTCTTTGTGGTACAGACTGAACAACCTTTCCACAAATGCTCAGGAAGCAGCAAACTTCACCTATCAAGACCTGTTTGAGCATCCAAACTGCTATGCCCTAGACTGTGGGTGACAAGCTTTCCACATACTCCCTGAATCTCTTAGAGACTTGATAATGAAATACATAAAGTATGACCCTTATTGATCAGGGCTCACACTAATTAATTTCCCAAAGTCTTGACCCAGCCTGCAGTGATATCAATGCACACTTTAAAAAAAAAAAAAAAAAAAAAGGAGACTTTGGTTGGCCAAAAGACCTAGGGGTGAAGTACTCATCCCATTGAAATCAATGCCAATCTCAATTGATTTTAGTCATGCATGGATGTTACCATTACTGAAGTGTATAGACACAGCCTCAAAAGTTTATCTAGTCACAAATGGCTTTCACAGCAGCACTAAATCAAAGCTGCTTGCACACACAGAGCAGTGCAGAGAATCTCCTCCAGTTCCAAGTTGCCTAGTTCCATCTTACCTTTCCTCCATCAGCAAAACCAGTTGAAGAAGTTTCTGTCCTTTCCCATTGGCTGGCAGTCCTAACTCTGCACTGGGAACTTCTGTTGGAAGTGTTTCTGTGGTTCCTTGATCCATTAGGGACAGTTGCAGCTTTTGCCTGGGCTTGCAGGGGCACAGCTGAGGATTGTACCATAATGGTGGAAATGATAGAAAGGAGTGAGGGTTTTTTGTCAACCTAAACCATAATTCATGTGCCTCTGAAGACCTCTGCCAGGGGTTAATAATGTCTATGTATGGTTCCCTTGTGATGTGGGTGTGACCAGAAATATTCTTAAACTAATTTCATGACTGGTCTAATACAAGGTCTCAGAACTTTCCTCACAGTGAATGAAAAAGAAAAGGAGGTGAAAGTTTGGCTTTTCCGTTTTCTAATTCAGGCCCTTGATAAATATTTCCCACTGGCAGGGAACCAGTACTCTGCAGTTACTCTGCTTCAAACCAAGGCTCCTTCCCAGATTTAGCACTTTCAGTAATACTACATGCAGCTAATCCACTTTTCAACATTCAGGGGGCAGAGTTGAATTAATCAAGAGTTACTGCTCCTGCACTCAGCTGCTTCACCACTGCCTCTCATGTTGGCCTATGCAGGACCAGCCCATAGTGTGTGTGTCCCACATTCATGAGTTGGGCAGATGCTCTGCGTGTCAGAGCTGCTGCCGAGCTTGATCTGATCCAAGGCAGTACTTATGTAGCATGCTACAAGCAGCTTTCCATCCCAGTGAGGGCTACAAAATCTTCTTGGAAAGGTAAAGTCAAATGTCTGTACCATCTCCACAGCCTGCATTCAGACCATTTGCAGAGGCTGGTTCTTCAGCTGAGAACTTGACCACAGAAGCAGAGCCAACTCATGGCACTACTGTATTTCATCTCCAGGTATTGCAATAGCAAGACCTGGATTTCTTTAAAATTTGAACAAGTTGTAAAGTGACATAGTTTTGTCCTTTTGCAGTGGAAAATAATAGCTTTGCAAAGTGTGAATTGCTCTGAAGCGTTGCCTCCGAAACCTAAAGACAACATTTTAAAGTGTCAACATGGATTGCTTTTAATATCTTTTAGGTGGGAACAACTATCTAAGGTATTCACCACAATTTCAAACTGACTTCCGTGCATCCTCAGTTGCCAAAAGTCTCTACATTTGGCTGCCAAAACCTCTTCTTCCCTTCCAACAATTTCTCTATAGCAGGTTTGGGTTGACAATGCAAAACTCAACATCCCTATGAAAAGGTGAAGATATTGTAAAACAAACCAAATTATAAACTAAATAGCATGAAGTCAATGGACTTTCTTGTTTTCATTTGGAATTTTTTGAGAAGCAGAGTTTATTTTAGTTTAAATAAAGCTACTACTGAATTTCCAGTTGATTTAGCCAGAACACAGGGAACACACTGCAGGATTTGAGCTGTGTTTGCTGAAATATCCGTGGCCTTGAGCAGATAATACATTTTACAGTAACATATTTCTCTTTGCCCACTGCTGGTCTTTTTTATTCTCTGCTCTCTCCAGACTGACTTTCACTCTGCTCATTGCCTGCCTCATTTCTCACTCTGTTTTTCCAGGTTTTTTTGGTTTTGTTTTTTTTTTTTTAACTGCTTTTCTTGGTATCTTTCTCCCATGTTACAAGCAGAACAGAACTCAACTCTGGGCTGAACTTTTAAACCCACATCTTGAAATTAAATAAAACAAGTACCTTCTGTCTCCATGTAGAAGTAACTTCACAGCTTGAGTCACTTAGCACTTTCAGTAGTTGCAGGATGGAAAAGGTCCATTGGAAGAACAGCAGCTTTTAATGCTGAGGAGGTGCCACCACAACCAAAAATAGCATAGCAATAGTCAAGCAATTAGACATAATGTGGGTACTACGATGTCCAGCTCCCCACGAGGGTTTTAGAGGATATTCCTGGCTGGTAGTAGAAAGAATCTCATTATATTGTCTAGGGTTAAGCATCATGAGGGAAAAGCAGAGGCAAAAAGCAACAAGGTCAGTAGACCAGGCAGAACTGTGGCATTTTTTGGCATTAACACACTAACTAACCTTGCATGGTTACAGATGTAAGGATCTTGGGGCAGGGTTTACACTTCCCTGTCTTTGCTTTTTGCCAGCCTATGGGTGGGCAAAGTAAAGCAAAGCTGACCAGTTTCCAGATGTTTCTATTGGTACAATTACCTAGTCAATAGAATCTGGAATGGTGATTAGAGGGTGGGTAATGATGGCTGTCATCCTTATTCTGCTTGCAGGACGAATGCCTTAGTTCCAGCTCTCCAGCCCAGGCTTCCCACACCCAGCCTGCCCCTGCGCATCACTCCGATCCTGACATTGAACTCACAACAACCCGGACCGAGAAGACTGCCAAAAAATCTCCTGCTATTCTTCTTCATCCTCACTAACAATTTGGTAATGAAGTATTGATTTCCACTCCCCTGCTTATGGACAGTATTAGATTTTCATTGATAAACTGCACTGGGGCTGTCTGGTCTCCACTGTCCCTTTTTGCTGTCACTAAAACAAAGTGCCACTGAAGTAAGATAATGACTGAGAACATTGATGTACTTATTTCGTCAATTTGTAACTCCTGACAGGAAAAAAAAAAAAATCTTCATAGTTTAATGTCCAAGTGTGCTACACAAGATGCAGTCACATTGGAAGCTTTACTTTTCATGGTAATGTCCATTTCCTATTTATAACCCCTTTGGGATAGTTTGTCTAAAGGAAATGTTTCTATTCTGTGCAGCTATTACTGTTGCACCTGGGTTGCCCAATCCAGTCATTGCACTAGGGATCAATACATCACAGTAAGTACAAGAATTATTAAGTTAAAACAGATTCTGAGCCAAAAAACCTCTGAACAATGTTAATCTTCTGTGCGAGTTGTTCAAATAGTTATGCTTAACCATGTTGCTGCCAAAGATTTGTTTAAAATTGATTATTTTCAGTTCATTTCATTCTTCAGATAGATATATATATTTAAATCTCCATTCTGGTTTATGGCGAGACATATGCAATGGAGTGTTTATTAGACAAAAGCACTATTGTTAGATTATTGAAGGTTATATAAATATAGGTATATATATCTATATATAAATATCACCGTATAAGTATCTATATATAGATATAAGAGAAATAAAAGTTGAATTCATTCCACAGTTAGGCAAGTGTAAATCTAAAGTTCTCCGTTGTAGTCGGTGGAGTTACATTGGATTTATGCCACCGTAAATGAGATCAGAATCTGGTCTTCACACTCCCTGTCCAGCCTGGCTGGAGAACACAGCTGGCTTAGATTCATAGAATGATTTGGGTTGGAAGGGACCTTAAAGATCATCTAGTTTCAAAATCCTCTCCCCACCAGGGGCAGGGACAACTTCCACTAGACCAGGTTGCCTCAAGTCAACTGAGACCTGGGGTAAAAAAGCGAGCCACAAAGATGGCAATTTTCAAATTTGTGCTTGTAACTTTTTTCATTAAAACTTTGAGGTCCCGGTTTTAATTTGTGGAATATTCACGTTAATAATGAGATCTAATTAAGACATCCATTAAAAGCCCGTTAAAGTTAATTTAACGTAAAAATTCCAATAGAACTGTATTAGATTTTCTCCATTAAATTAACGTTATGGATTTTTAACGGATGTCTTAATTATACATTATTATTAACGGGAATACTGTATTGCACAGATTAAAATCGGGTCCTGAGTCAACTCACAAAACCTTCCAGGATATGCTATAATGTCACAAGCCTCACGTTACCTGGCGCACCGCTTGGAACACCAGGCACAGCCCTGTTTGCTCTCGCCGAGCATCTCCTCGCAGCGAAAGCAACCTCCAGTAGACAAATCCATCTCTGCATTTAACGATGAACTTCCCTTATTCTCAGAGGGAACATAAGTCTGGATCAAGCTGTAAATCTCTACTCTGTTGCAAATGAAATATTCAAAGCGTGCCAGGCACAAGTGGAGAAAAGGATCTTCCTCAAATAAGAGAGGGCTTTGGGGTGTCTTTGACTGTTGTTTTGCTTTAGACGTTCAAGGATATAACTGAAGCACAGCACTCCCAAAATCAGACAAGCCATGTTTACTGCACTCGCCATGGCTTCTGCAGAAGGCCCTGTTTTGGCATTGTTTGGGAAATTTTGACATGATCCCTAAACTCACCATGGAGGAGTTAAAAAAAGGCCCTTCTTATTTACCTCCTAGGGAAAGTGTTGCCCTTATGCCACATATAATAGCAAATTGCTTTTTTTATGGCATGCATAACCTAGATGGGAAAAAATATGGCGCTTGAGGGAAGGAGGGAAAAAGTAAATGAAGTTCCAGGAATGTCATTCTGAAGTAATGAGGCATGGACAGAAAATATACCCCTCACATCATCGGATTGAGATGGCAGTCGAAATAGCTTCATTGAAGTGTCAGCACTCATCCATCAATCAATCATCCACAAGGAAAAATAGCAACAGTACAACGGGGCGGCTTTTATGGGATTTACTCATGGGCATAGGGAATAGCAGCTCAAATGTAGTTCTGACATGAAAAGCAAGGTGCTGATATTATTTTTTATGATGGGAGGATCATAAAGTGAATTGAGAACAGTGAGGTCTGTCTTTGCTTAACCTATTCAACTGGAAATGAACGGAGCTCAACTGGAAACGAGCGGAGCCTTCAGATGGGTTAAGATTGAAGCCTGCACCGTGCTGAGCACCGGCCATTGACAACAAAATTCTATTAAAGCAAAATCAATGCATTAGCATCGAGCTCCTCAGAAGCCGTTAAATCGCACAGCCCAGTTCAGAGTTATTAAGTGAAGCTGCACAAGGTGGGTCCTGCGGCACAGACCCAAAGGCATCGAGCTCCGCAGTGAAAGCCACTTGAGAGAACTTACATGCGTCTCTCCAGCCCTCTTCTTTTCCCCGAGCTTTTGGATGCTCTAGGAAAATGTCTGGCTTGTTGCAGCATCCAATGGGTGGAGTTCCCTCTGACTTCAGATGACCCTGATCCCATGTCCTGTTGCAGATGGGCATTTTTGCTCTCTGCCTTGGAGAAACCTTCATGCATTGTGTTTTGCCCTGTGCAGCTATGACCAAGGTCATAGATGCCAGTAAGGGCTCTGAAGAGGGTGGCACTTTGGCCCCAGATGGCTCACAGTGTCCAGGGCTGGGACTCCTCGGGGCACCAGATGCTCAGTTTGGGCTGAACATCAGGCTGAACATTAGAAACAGTTCCACCAATGACTGCCCCAGCTCCAGCTGGGCCAGTACCTGAGATCCCAGGTTTTTGGGATGGCTAATCCTCTTGAGGGAGGTCTGTCTGCCCCAGCAGTGTGCTTTGCTTGGGAGGCTTCACTCTGGCACAGGCAAGTGCAGGAACATCTACTTCATTTAAAATCTGGCCACAAACTTTTATTACACAGTGCTAAAACTTGATTATTTTGCCTGCATCACTGTCCCCTGGGAACATTTTAGGTACATATTTAAATTAAGTGATTTTGTTGGGGTTTTTTTGTTTGTTTGTTTTTTTTTACAATATGATATAAAAAGAAGAAAATGTATGTCTCTCCTCTCTCCTTCTCTATACAAAACTGGATGAGTTGATAGTTTATCTGTCATATAAATCAGGTAACACAGAAAATCATTGCATCTTTTCTCTGTCGTATCTACTCAATATCTATCGTTCTGACTTTTATTCTTATTGGAGATCATCAAAACATTAATTAAAAGCCCAGTGATCAAACAGCCAAATATTTATGATTCACGTCCTTGCTTATTAACAAGTGGCATATTGATACACCACATATCCAAGCTGTTTATGCACTTGTACTGCAATAAAGCAGTAAGAATTGTTACCCTTATGCACTGCTTTGAGAGATTTATTCATAAATCCTAGCTCACTTCCTGCCACCATCTATGCCAAAATAAGTCATATCACCTTAACAAAAAAAA
>VWZI01014428.1:424611-461544 GCA_013396835.1 Psilopogon haemacephalus
AAGGTTTCTATACATATATTATTTACATTTTTAAACATGGTAATTCTTTCCTTTGTGGCACAAAATGTCTCTTTTTCCACTGCAGCTATTGGGAAGCGACTGCTCACATCTGAAATGTTATCGTAATTTGCATCAGGAAACCCAACTGCAGACATTAAGGACTTGGGTGTGTTCAATTATGATTTTGCTGGAGGCTGTCCCTCATTCTAATGCTGCACTCATTGAACTACCTTTCTGAAATCTAGCTGATACGGTTCACCATAGACATGCTTCACAACATCATTAGCTTTGCAAATGGCTTCATTTCAGTCAATGCAGACTTCAGTTTTGGCCAATTGTAAAATGGAAATTTGAAAAGGGAAAAAAAAAAAAAAAAACAGATGCACTTAAAACATGAAAAGAATTATTTATATGATAAAAATATATTTAGATTTTCAAAGCACAAGACTGAACAGAAGTGCTCTTTTTATGCTTTCTGAAGATGTTACTGTTAAAAGTCTTTCTACATCAGGCTTAATAAATCTGTAATGACATTTGATGGATTGATTTTTGTGTGGGTTTTTCTTTTCTTTCTTCCCCCCCCCCACCCCCCCACCCCCCTTCTTTTCTCTGCAGAGAAAGAAAAGAACTGACCTGGAGAGGCTGTGGGAGGGAAAAACCACAGGAATGTGCCTGTTTTAGTAAAACTCACGAACGATTTCTAGCAGCCTCCCTTCCCTTAAATAATAATCACTTAAAATAATAAAAGAAAGAAAAAAAATATATATATCCAGCTACACCACCCTGCATTTGTTTCAAGGGATCTTTTTCCTTCCCTCATCTGGCTTCTCTGACCACTCCATGCCTGGGTTATTTATGGTGTAATCTACAGCAAGGCATTGGGCTGCTGTCACACAAATTCAAGGCTCGCTAGCCATAAACCAGGCATGATTGAGATACCAAACCCCCTTCTCTCGAGTGCTCCACCTCAGACGGATGGTTCGGTTTAACACTTAGTTTCCCTAAGCACTCCCTTGTCCCCCGGAAGGTCCCCGGAGTGAGGAGATGTGTCATGCGCCCGGGTGCGGCACCACACGCCACTGCCAGCCAGCCGTGGTTTGTTATTTACTGCTGATGAGGCAAAGCTTCCCGTGACAGATTCCTAAGACTTGTACTCATTAAATGTTGATGGGTGCAGTATCACCTGTTAGCCATGGTTAATCGCTGCTGCTCCTCCTCGCCGGGAGCACAGTCCATCTCCGGTCGCCCAGCCTGGGGCACAAGTGAGGGCAGGGCATCCTCCCCACACTGCCGCCAGCCTTTTTGTTCCCATCTACAGGACTCTGGTCACTGAAGGACAGAGAAGTTGTCTACACTCAGAGAGGAGGGAAGTGCTGACTGTATCCTCCCCACCCTGCCATCACCCTTCTTGCTGGATTTGTTCCGTATCGCCTGCCTTTTCCAAGCCCCCTTGGAGTCTCTCCAGCCTGGCATGAAGGGCAGAGGTCCCCAGGGCATCAATCATCCCTTCTTCAGCCGCCCATTGGCATCTTGCATAGCCAAAGCTGATTAAAGGATCTGCACATTTCTTTCCCCACCACCTGCTCCAGTGTGGCCATCCCACACCTATGGGCACCCATGGCTGACCTACACCAGCCACAATTCAACTCCTCCATGCCAAGTAGCTTGTTAGCAGTTGCACTTCTGAGACAGTGCCTTGGATCCTGCAACACTGACTTTTTTTTTTTTTTTAAGTGATTTTTTTTTTTAAAGGAATATATTGCACACATTTCAAAAAACCCCTCCAGGGTAAAATAAAAAATATATATGGATGGCTAAAATAACAAATGAATCATAAAACTTAGAGATGGAAAAGGACTATTAGATCATCCAATTTATCTTGCTGTCTGCCAATACAGGTTTGCTCCCCGCAGACCGCTCCCCAGGGCTTTGTCTAGCCTTTCTGACTTAACTCCAGCACGCAGGGTCCTCTGCCACTTTCCTGGGAAGAACAGTTAATGGTTTAGGCATGTTTTATAGGTACAAGGCCAAATCGTGGCCTGAAGGGAGTCCCACCTGCAAGGCGCACAGGCGTTGACCCCAATGTTTTAGTGACACCACAAAGCAGCAATGCATGCACCACTTGAGCGTGTTTCCACCTTGTGACCTCGCACATGACCACAGGCCCACACCACCCTGTAAGACTGTGGGGCCAGGACCGTGGCCCTCAAGGAGCCACAGCCCTTCTGCCCCACAGCTTTGGGTCTGGTCGGCTGGGCAGGATCAAGCAGCTCCCCATGCTGCAACGTTGCTGTACTGATGGAGGCTGCCAAAGCAGCTGTAGGCAGCTCTCAGCAGGCTTAAGAAACTGCTCTAATTTATTCCAAGGATTTGAACTTTTATCTCTCTCTCTCTCTCTCTTTTTTTTTTTTTTTAATTATTGGTAATACACTCCTGCAGAACAAACAAACAAACAAATAAAATCAACCCTTCAGCTTCTCAGATGGATGTTTTGGCTACAGGGCAACTTTGAAAGCTGGTTCAGTTGTTTTTGCTTTCATTTCTTGCTGCGCCTTAAAACTGTCTTGATTTAATAAAAGTTAAATGTTTTCATAGGAAAATCAGGCTGGGTGGTTTGTGATTCTTTTATGTACAACACGAATATTACATTATTCAACAATTCAGGAATAAATTTAATTCTGTATACCTTTGCTGAATGTTTTACAATTTAAATAGCTGGTCTTACAGTGAAGTCCAGGTACTAAGGAGAGATCAATTAGCTCCAGAAGACTACCAAGGTCATGGTACAAAGGACTTCACATGGGACATTATCACATCTGTGGAAGGCTGGGGAAAAGAGCCTGGGACCAGGACTGGGGTTTGCCATGACAGAAATGGGATTGTCAGACAAAAAAAGACAAAGAAGAAAGGACCCATGGTTTGCTCTGATATTTAAAAGCACAGAAGTGCCACTCGAGCTGACTGCCCTCCACAGACGGTTGTGTGCACCACCTTGATCCTCTTCATGGGGGAGGGGCTGCCTGGGATGGGGGAAATACCTCTGCATGAGGCCATCTCTTACAGCTGGGCACAGATTGAACTTTCCCAGATGTTTTCACATGGCTGATATCTGGGGCATAGGTGCTGAGCACACTGCAGCTGGCACAGCCACTTGAGAGGTTTATGTCACTCAGGGCAGTTTAGTAGGAAGATTTATGGTCAGGAAAACAAAAGTTTAGAGGAACAAAAGGCAACCCTACAGACCCTCAGCATCTGTTCCTAGCTCACACTGACTTCTCAATCACATCTCAGAGGCAATTCTGGAGTAAATCAGGCATTTAACTGGGCTCTAGAGCTCAGGCTGAGGACAGGAAATGCTGTGAAAGAAAGCATCTTCATGGAAGGAGAAGCAACAAATATTTCAATATATGGGGAAAAACATTCCAAAATGAAGGATGTGTTTTGAATTGTGTCACATTGCTCCTCACTACTGGAACGATCTTTCCTTGTCATGGGAAGGAGTCTAGGTCCTGAGGATGGTGATGATGATCCTCCCAGGATGTGGCACACACAGACACCCATGCCACTAGCACTCCACCCAGGACAGTGAGCTGAGACACCCTCTTCTCTGCCATTCACCAGTTCACACAGGGAGTGAGAGTGTGCTGGTGCACAGGGCCAGGTTTCTGTCATAGCAGGTAGAAATAATCAACTGCACCAAATACTCAGTGAGAGTTAGGCTACATGGTCACAAAGATGGAACAGAGCCATCCTCAAATGACATCTGCTTCTGTGCACTGTTTCTGATGGTCAGCAACACACTTGGCACAGGAAATAGGTAAGGAACAGGGATGTGCTTGTATGGGTCAATTTGAGGGTACAGGAGTAGGTAAAGAAGGCACAAAACAGGGTGAGAGCATGGTAGGTACCCAGCTTCCTGATGTCCCAGGTCTCTGTGATGCCTTCGGCACCAGGCACATGCCCTAAAGGAGTTCTTAGCTGTGCTTTGGAAAACACAGTTGAACCATCAGACCACAGGAGTCTTTTGGAGCAATGTCCAGCTCACTCCATTTTGTACAATTTAGGACTTTGGCAGAGTTTTCTGCAGCCTAAACAGTAATCCAGTCTAATCCTTTGATACCTCCTCTGGTTGTCCTGCAAAGCACACCTGAGTCCCTAAAATATTAAAGGTGGCTTGTGAGGGAGGAGGAGGAGGAGGAAGATTCTTGTGGAGATGATCAGATAAAGCTCCACATTAAGCAGAATATTTGGGAAACAGAGACTGCCTACACGCTCAAAATATTTCTGCAATGGTACTGTCACTGGAAAGGCATTTACAAGATTTTTAATACAGGAAAGACATACTTGTGCTGGTGAAATGCTGCTTTTCTGCCTGCAATTTATCTAGAGACTTTGTCTAGATGTGGCAATGAACATCACCTCTGACATGCTGGAGAGACTCTGGCCTGCAGTGACCCAACAGAACAGAGCTGCAAAGGAAACACTAAATTACATGCATCCCAGAGAAACAGACCTTAAATACAAAAGTATTTTTTAATTAAAAAATGCTGCTAGTTTCACATTAATACTCAACTTCTGCTTGCAATGATGCAAATAGAGCCACAGCTCCTCAACTACTGGAGCTGCCCCCCTCCCATCAGAAACTCCTTTTTGCTGCTAGACTATCACTGGTCTTTATTTCTAAAGGTCTCACAACTAAACTCAGTGAATCTGACATTTTGAGTGTGCAGGTCAGCAGCACGGTGCAATTCAGGTGCAATTAAGGTGTCCAGAGACTGGGCTCTAGAATTCCTGTGCCAAAAATCACTGACAAGAAAAATAACCCAAAAAGTCAGAACAAAATACAAACCCAAAACATGTGCTGCACCAGGACATTGGAGTATTCCTGTTTAGTTGACAGGAAAGGAAAAAGGTTACAAGTGCCTGAGACTTGCTTGTTTTTCTGAAGTAACTAATGAAGTACCAAAACTCAGCCCAGAAAACACTCAGCTTAAATTAACAAAGTGAGGAGTCCTTGAGCTTGGGGAAACAGCAATAATGCTGGGTTAGAGAAGGGGGGGAAAACACTCTCTTTTTTGGTATAAAGAGTCCATCTGCAAGCAATTGTGCTAATGCTTTAAAGATGATCAGCCCAGGCTTTTGGAGTCAAACAGGAAAATAACCAAAATTGTTATTGAGAAAGAAATTTTTCAACCTGGAAATGGATTCTATCAAAATGTCAAAGGACCAGATTTAGGTTCCACTAAAAGAGACTTTTACAAGACCCATTCCAATTACCATTTAACCTCAAATAACACTTGCAAAGGGAAGGATGAGCAATACAAACCCAAACACAGCACTGAAGGCAAATCAGAAAGAGCCAGAAGAGCCTAAGCTCATCCTGATCTGACTTTGTAGAACAGAGCAAACACACAATGCTAATGCTGACAAGTGCTGTGGGAAGGTGTCTCTATTAAGTATGTGCACTCAAGTTTACCCAAAAATATGAGCCTGGAAAATACATCACCTGGACAATGAAGATAACTGAAGTACAAGGCCACTTCTCATTTAATGGAGAACAGAAACCTGTCAGCAGATGCATAAAATCCCATGGCCTGCTGACTGGGGAGGTTCTGGAGGTTTCATCTGGAGGTAGTTGAAAGAACAGGGAGAGCAGGAAGAAATGCCGTTCTGGTGAAAATATATTTCAGAATTAGAATCAGTCAGGGTTGGAAGGGACCACAAGGATCATCTAGTTCCAGTGTCCCTGCCATGGGCAAGAACACCCTACCCTAGAACAGGCTGGACAGAGCCTCAGCCAGCCTGGCCTTAAACACCTCCAGGGAAGTGGCCCCAATCAACCCCCTGGGCAACCCATTCCAGGGCCTCACCACTCTCATGGTGAAGACCTTCCTCCTTGCATCCAATCTGAATCTCTCCACCTCCAGCTTTACTTCATAATTAATTATAACTTCACTGGGTTGTCCTGATCTTCCCTTTTCTTGAACAATTTATACTTACTGTAGAAATTACAGTTTCATTCAGTTTGCTGAGAAACTTTATTTAGCAATGTTTAATTATTTTTGAGAACATACACATGTACTCAAAATTCAGAAGTACCCTAAACTGAAATAATTTATTTCATTATGAAATGCAAGCTTTTAAATATTTTTTTTTGTTTGATAAAAGGGAGGTTTTGTTTTCAGTGAAAAACTAGTTCCTGATTTTCCAGAATTACCAGAAGCCCAAGAAGTCTCCTGGTTCTTCGGCTCACACAGGCTGCTCTGGTTCACTACATACCACTCGTTCCAGTAAACTGCACCAGTGATGGAGGGGTGAAATCACAGAAAGGTTCTTTGCAAGCAATTATTCACCAAGATGAAAAAGTCAGTAATTAGGTCATGACTTTCAGAGAGGATTAATGAAACTATTTTATATGTGCAAAATGAGTTTTAAATAACAAAGTGTTCCAGAAATATTTATTAGACCAGATTTGCTCGTGTAAGTAGTTTTGTACCTAAGATTCACGTGGAGAAATGTCTCGCAGTGATGCGTACCACGTTATAAAATGAATCATTTAATTAATCATAAAATCCTGAGCAGTCAAAAATAATGGTGGCCAGCAGCTAAAGTGCACACTGCATTTCAGTAAGCATTGGCAGGGCCAGAAGAGAAAATTGGAGATAACATCTCTGTATCTACAATTTCCTCTGGTTCATCTCACTTGTCCATGAAGTTTTCCAGTTATCCATGATTTCTGCTGCACACATCATTTAAATAGGTCAACAGCTTTCTGCATGTATGGTCTGTTCCGAGGCAGTTCTGCGTTTGTTTGCGTTATTATTGCATTAATGCAATCGCTAATTAATTTAGGAATCTAGAGTAAACTTGGCCCTAAGACACGCAGCACCTTCCGCAGAGCGAGTAGGTCTGGCTGCTCCTCTCCCCTTGTGTGCTCGGCTCATCTCCTCTGTGCTCACATCGCCATCTAATGCCCAAACGCGCTGCAAGCTTTCGGCAGGACACGCAGTGCTGCGCTTGTCTGACCACCAAGCTGCCGCCAACCGCCCCTTCGCCACCTAAGACCTTAAGAGGAAGTCACCGGAGCAGTGATGGCTCTATTTTAGGGGTGCTCCAAACATGGCCGGGAGGTGAGAACCTTTCCACATCTCACAGAAAGTGAGAGACCTTTGTGAAGTGTTAAACAATAGAAGAAGTGAACTCCTGGCGGCTGCAAAGCCCAGCTCAGTCTGGAGCTAGAGATAACCTCAGTGGAAACAAAGGCAGCAAACTCCAAAAGAGGGAGTGGTGCTACTGAAATCCAGGGTTGCCCAGTTCCAAGCTTCACTATACTGGAGATAGATCCAGCTCAGTCCAGGGCTAAGGATGGTGCTCTGCTCTCACACGAAGCTGCTGGATCTGCCCTGAGCACATCAAGCTCAGCTCAACCAGAGCCAGTAGCCAAGTTAAGGGATGATGTGGGAAGATAGCACACCTTCACATTTAACATATGGCCAGAACAGAGGCCAGTGTGGCACTATCAGATGTTAGACCAGAGACTTATTTTCTGCACGGCCACGCTCTACCCAGCAGCCTACTCTGCTCCAACAGCCGCTGATTTTGCGTTATTTCACATAAGACCCGATACTGGACTCGGTATCTACCAACAATTAACTCAAAACTCATAGTGCCTATCAGTCACAGATAACAATACATGTCAAAATGGGCACTCTTGTAATTAGCATGTAGTTACTCAATCTGCATAATTACACGTGGCAATCATGCCGGAGCATGTTTGGAAATGCTAGATCTCATTTTCCCAGTCATATGAATATCTTCTGCAGGAACTCCTACTTCAGATGTTATGAATTAATATTAAGATGAAATTGAATTAAATGTACTGATTTTAATGTCATGAACGCACTCATAACTATTTTTTCCCCTGAGAACCATCTGCAATTTAGAGACTTGCTAATCCTAATTAAATGCACTTTTCTCAAGTGTGTGCAAATGAACAGAGAAATCTGCTCAGTAACACGCTTGCATATTTTCCTTTTTCACAAAGGGGAAGAAGAAACTGGTTTGTGATTTAATATTAGATCTTCCTTGAAGGAGAAAATGAGCCTTGCTTCTTCACAGTTTCAAGCCTTACATTAGTCTATGTATCTTAACCAGCAAGTCATTAGAAACTTAAATGGCAGATCCCTAGAATAAGGGTTTGTAATGGTACTAAGTTACACGCACTGTAAAGAAAGTATTTTAGTTGCTTTCCAGTGCTCTGCTTGGAGACAGCAAACCTGACACACTGCAGGTCATTATGCAAACAAATAATCATAAGGCTTCACTGCCTTGAGGGTAGTAGAAACTAGAGCAGATCATGGACTCAAGAGCACAACCCCTCTAGGTAGTGCAGCTTTATCAACAACAGTGAAGACACTCCGGCTTTATTCACGGGCTCCATTTCTCTTAGCCTTAGCCTTCCTCTCCAGAGTTGCACCCTTTTATTAGTTCAGGGTAGGACTAACATTTACCTGAAAAGAATATGCGGAGGGAAATTTCAGCATTTTTAATGTAGCTACAACTGAGACAATTCGAAGACAAAAGAGACATGGTAGGGGGGGCAAAGAAAAAGAAAAAAGAGAAAACAACACACACAAACACCCCCAAACAAACCAAGCAACCAAAAGAAAAACCTCCACAAATCATAATTTAAAGATGCAAGACTTGAAGCGGAAAATACTTTTCAACCTTCAATTACATATCCTTAGACCGGTTCTGTATCTTTAATACCCTCTTCTCAGTTAAAATTTGCTCTTTACTCTGACTTTTGACAGCTTGCCTAGCTAAAATTAGTATGGCAATGTAGGCCTTTGATAGGGTAGCTGGAATACATATCTGTTGTCTCTAAGTCAGTCTATCTTAGCTGAAACTGCTAAAGGCAAAAATAATGACCCTTAGGACTCCTGAAAGGCAACAAAGGAAAGCCATGCTTTTCAGCAAAGATAACTGGCACTGCTCACAGATCTTGTATCCTGCTAACCACTGTCGATCAGTGGTGCACAGCTGAATGCTTTCAGCAGCAAGACTTCAAGACCCCTGCTTTGTGCACCATGGGCACTGTACGAACTTGCCATATCCAAAGCAAGTAACAGAACCATGTTTTGTTCTCAACGTTTTTATCCTCCCTAACAGCAGTGCTTTTACTTAAGAAACCACTCTAATCCATTTCTACAAACCTTATCACAGCAACACGGTGAGGGGTAGGACAGGGCTCAACAGGCACAACTTAAACTGTGGTGTCAATGAGGCCAAGGTTATTCATGGAAGTGCCCTTAAATATTATTTAGTTATATGGTGAATCTCATCAGAAAAGCTTCCTTGCTCTTGAGTTAGCCTCAACAAGTTTCTCACAACCATCTCCCAAGTTCATAGTCCAGTTTTGAGATATGGGCAGGTGTTGGTGAGGTCTGATACCTCAGCTGAGTTCCGAGAACACATCAGATCTGGAAGCTTTGCAGAACAACATATTTGGTTTCAAAAAATGGTTTAATCCCATACAAATACTCATGTCTCTCAGGGTGGAGGGGAAATGTTTCATTCACCTGTTATAATTTTATTACCACAAAAAACCCATACAGTAACTCAGTTTCCTTTCTTGAAGGTAAATAACTGAAAGAAGAAAAAGTATTGCTTTGTTATTTTAAGAGAGTTTTCCTCCTAAGTCTTATGGATAGAGTGTCTGGGTAGTGACTCAGTATTTTTATGTAAGCAATGGCACAGGGCAAGAATTTTTTGGTTATTGGTATGTTCTCCCATCTTCCCTTCCATCAGCAGTGCAAGTACAGTGACAGGTCAAGTGAATTAAAATTAGTTGCCTGGAATTTTCTAGCTTTAAAAGCAAGACACAGAAACTAGTTTTGCAAAACACCAAGTCTATATTTACATCCACATGTAATAATATACTCAACTAAAGTGAAATACATCATAAATTAAATGAGTAATGTGTGCCTACTGCTTGACAACTTCCGGTTTCAACAATTAAAATAAACCAAAATGGAATGAAATAAATACATTAAAAAAAAAAAAAAAAAAGACAATTTGTACCTCTATATATGCACTGTTATTTCCAAAGAAACATACAAAACCAGTAGTATCCCAATAGTTAATACTGATGGGCAAAGTGTGTTCTGAAGTACAGGGCTGTGCTGCCATGAAATAGAGTCTTCGTGTCAATTTTTTCATTCCAACCCCAAAATCCCTACCAAAAAAAAAAAATAAAACACCCTTGAGGGAAACTGTACCAGTATGAAGGAAGATTAAAAAACAAACAAGTCTTAGGTCTGTTTGCTGAAACATCTTAAAAACCAGCCCCATACACTTTAATCACAGAACCCCGTAAGGTAGACAGATGAGTTACAGCATGCATTCTATAAGACTCATTGAAAGATCACACAAAAAAATAGATTAACCATTTTCCAAGTGAATTCGTCTTCAAAAAATAGGCTATAAAAGTGCAAAACTAGGAAAACCAAAATCTAGATTATGTACATATGGCTCAGCTTATGAACAGGAAAAAAGGTAAATAGTGTACAATTTCCTGATACACAGCACTTCATTACATCGCCAGTTTACAGAGACATTAAAAATAGGTCCCATATACAGGAACTAAGACATACAACTGGAACATTTCAAGTTGCATAATGAAAAAAACAAGAGTTTCTAGGTTTTGCTATTTTACATTTGCTGTATGAGGGAAGAGAGCAAAACGAACAGTGCAAAATTTTTCATCTTTTGTTTTACTAAAATATATGGAAGTCAAAGCCAGATACGGAAGAAATGAAGTGTTAACTACAGGCTTGATGAGAAGCAGTTAGAAATGCAAGTCAAAATACACAATGATTCTGCTTTTCTGGCTGGTAACTGGCCATCTTCCCTTTACAAAAATTAAACTGCATGTGCATTAGAAAAAAACTCTTGTTGTCTTCACAAAAAAAAAAAAATAAAAGAAGATATTCTCCCATTCGCAGGTTATTTCTCGTTTACTTTAAACACCCAGTAGATGCTGAAACTTGACATCAAGAAGCTTCCAAGCACAGTCAAGCAGGCTACACCATAGCCACATCCCTTTTGAAGTCTGTAGATTCCATATTCATATTGCAAGTCTGTCTTGTTTGTGACTTTACAGTTTGGACAAAGGTGCAAAGTACTTTTCCTCTAAATGTAACTGTATTGAGTTTAGTACAAAACTAAACATTTGAAACATTTAGACTAGTATCGTTTCTCATGCAAGTCCCAGGTACTTTCTGCTGTAAGAGTATGAATATTGGTAGAGATGTTTAAGAGGCTTCTCTGAAGAACAGCAACCAATGCCAAGAGAAGAATCCAACCGTATTTCAGGAACACCACACTGAAATCCAAATGTCAAGTATTGCCTCATCCTTGAGTTTAAAAATATGCTGGAAACAACCCCAGGGAAACAGATCCCTCCAACACATTATGGTCCTAACACAGAGAAGGCAGATGAGCATAATGTCAGCACCATTGTGTTGATGTTCACAACATTTATAAACTGGACAGTTTATGTGGAAGTTGCTTTAAAAAACTAACATAGTTCAACAGAACAAAAACAGAAGAGAAACTTTCACCTTTATGAAAAAAGGAGCGTTAAGCCAATAGGATTTCAACTTCAGTATTTACAGTTTACCTGAGGTGCAATGATTATATATTCTTTCAAAGAGAAACTTTTCAGCAGCGCTCAAGTATGTAAAAATAGAATTCCTACCTAATATTTGGTCAATTAATTCTAATGAAAAATATTCAAAAAGTCAATGTCAAGATATACATTCTCCACATACCTTCATAACCCAATTGTTTAGACTATTTTTTATGGCTATTTGGTACAAAATGTTAACAGAACCAATATAATAAACTGTAGTGTGTTTTTATATATATATATATACAGTACAATCACAGCTTAGTTCAGTAGCTTTCACCATTCAATTTTCCTCAAGGGATGAACTGCAGGTATAACTCCATAGAACATGCACTTGTGTCTTTAGATCTAGAGAGTGGGAAGAAGAAAAAAAAAATCATCATTTTTCTGTTGTATGACTATAAAATAGCACAACACTTTTTGTTGTGAGGAGTATCTTTAAAACAACTGGGAAATTTCTATCATACCCTTGCATAAGTGTACTTTGAAGATGATATTACCATATAAAATCTCTGTCTTCTGTTTGCCAAATAGAAGCTTGCAGACAACTCTGCTTCTGAGGTTAATCAAGCCCCAAGTATAAATATAGGCAAGAGACTGAGTTAACTTAGAAAAGCAGAACTAGATAAGGATATGCTTAGGACAGGGACAATAAAAGCAGTAAGATTAGAACAATATCAAGAAATAAAGCAAAGTATCTTAAAGCTGTCAGCTAGATGTCAGATAGCTCTGCTCTCCAGACATGTAAAATCTTTCTATAAAATGGCACATGCTGGTCCAAACACTACAGCATTCTATACATATCTCCTTACATTCGAATGAAGAAAATTATCTGTAGCTCTGGGTTTGAAAAAAAACACACACAGATATATTTATTTATAGTCTTATAGAGTACTTATCTCCTTAGCAGCTAGGAATGTTGCAAACAATGGGGTTGTTAAGTTCTGAGATACAGCTACAGAACTGAAGAGATGAAGCTCTGAAGAGATGGAATTCAGAACACCAGGCTAATTCTTTTCACTTGACCCATTTCCCTAAGAGGCTACACCCACCCCTCAGCCAAACAAAGGGAAAACTATCTGGAATAACCTCTGCAGTACACAAAGATAAACTGTCAATGAGCTATCAGAAAACCCTTACTTCTCTATGAAATAATCCACCAAAAAGAGCTTTGTTGTTTGAGGCAATCTTCACAAGTTGCAAGATGAGTCATGTCTACATTTTGAGGAAGACAAACTGATATAACCTTTCACAGGATTCATAAACTGCGATAACAGTTCTTGTTTCTGGTTCTCCTTCACTGTGTTCCTCCACCCCTAAGTACTGGCTTAAGGGGAGAGCCCTTTTTCTGAACACTTTGCACTAGAATTGTAACTAATTAATGTAAGTATCTATCATTAGCCCTTCCATTACTTTTAGAAAAGAACCACCTATGTACTACTTATGCAAGCCTTTAGGACTATTCCAAATAGCTAACGCTGCTACCCCACTATTTGCTTGACTATGTAAGAGTTGTTCTGGTTCAGACTTTCATAACCTCTCACAGTGCTATGCAGCAACCTTTGAGGCAACATTTAAGCAACAATTAATTCAAAGGGTTGTTTACCATTTCTTGAAGTAAATGATTAAGTCTTCTTGTCACTTGGTCGAAAGTGTGCATTGCCAATGAAACTTTCATAGCTTCGCTTTTGTAGCACACTGCTGGCTAAGTGTTGGTATGACACTGATCTCTTTCCTGAAAAACAAAAACAAAGAAGAAATTAAAATTACTTCTTGCCAGTCTAGTTGGCCAGACATTCAATTGTGAGCAGGTCTACAGCAACATCCAGAATCCCATATATATTACCTACAAATCACCACCTAAGCAGGGCCCTGACAATAGGTGTTTCTAGTTGTAGCAAGAGATTGCATCAAATTCTGTATCCAAAACAAATGCAAGGAAAACGAAAAGTATTCATCTAACAACTTCATTCTAAGCTGCATGCACTTGACAATCATCTCTCCATTATTTAATCTAATTTTGTTTCCAATAAATAAATTTCTTTGTCTAACTCATCATAGGGCAAGTTAAAGTGCAGCAGTACACTCTATAGCATGATGCCTATGTATCCAGTTTCTATACTTGTCTGAAAACTGAATTTTTGAATACAGGTGTTAGAGAGGGTACACAGATCATTACCATCAGAGATTGTACAGCAATTGTGACAATTTGGAAAGTGTTCATATATGCTTACTTGCAGACCTTTGTTAAGCAATTTTCAGTCTCATATGCAGGTAATTTCAGGTTTATATGAGATCATTGATTTCACATATATAAATCTGAATTAATGCCTATTCCATATTAGGTCTCCTTAGCTTAAGCAAGCAGTCAAAAAGACTTCATAAAATCCAGGGGAAAAGTCAAGAATCATTACTCCCACTGGATACAAAAAGCCCAACTGCCATCCATATTCCACGAAAGCTTTACATGCAGCATTGAAAAAAACCTGGCAAGCTTTAATTAAATTAAAATGGCAAAGCTAAATTAATATTTCAACAGAATCTACAAAGCCATTGGAGTGTGTCATGAGCAATTGTCTTTAATTTGCAGCCTCTGCCAGATCAATCAGCCACCAGGTTATCCTTGATAGCGCATTGCCATTGCAAAGGCAACTAATTTGAAAATAACACAAACTGAGTGGTTTCAGAATGTTTCTGTCTCTTCAGGGCAACACAGAATGGCAGAGCTTACAAGCAATAACGGAAGGCATCATGCTTTAATCAAGTTTGCCAAGTGGAACATATTCTCATGACAACTTGATCCAGCGTTTAACATGCGACACAACATGCTCATAGGACCTAAATAATGTTGCCACAAGGAATGCCGGCCCTTAAAAAAACAGGAGAGGTTTTGACATCGTATTTTATGGTATCACCAGAGTTCAATAAACAGACTACAGGAACCCGCAGGTCTACACCTGCAGTACTTTGCATGAGATACCTTACCAAATACATCTTGAGCAAACAGTTGTACTTCAGCTTTTTAACAAAGAATTTGCAGAAACTTTCATCTTCACGGTCCCCACCCACACTAAACGTCTAATACTGAGAGCTTTGAGAGGGTATGGGGTAGCAGACAGGCATACAACTATCAAGGTTTGGGTTGGGTACTTCCAGACAGAGCGGCTGCAAAACTAGGAAATTAACCTTAGAAACCTGAAGGGCTTTTATTGAAGTTGCTAGGAAAACCCATAGAGGGGTCTGGTTTCACAAGTTTTTCCAATCCAGGTAACACCCATTAAAAGTTATTTTGAGACAGCACTGTGTAATGAACAATGAAATCTCCACTTTCACAACAACAATGCTGTCAAATTAGTTGCAGCCATAGTTTTGAGAGCTCTAAACAACAAGAAACAGTGGAAAGATCTTGCCTACATGCTACTTTCTCCAAGCTTATACCAAAGAGGAAGAAAAGCCTGCCACAGAGATCTGTCTGGCAGACAGGTGAGGCTTTGAAAAGAACAAGGTGGATTCCAGTGAAGTCATTGTTTGAAAACAGCATTGTATCAACTCCTATTCAATAGGCTAACCTCGCCAAAACTACAGGCAAGAGAATTTCACTATCTCCAACACGCACTAATGCTGGAAAAGAGCAAGGCACAGGCCACCCTCTAGTCCCTGGGGTACAGACTACTCCTATAGCTGGTTGAAGATGCAGAACTCCTTACTTCATCCTTCTTGTTTTCATGAAAAATAATAGGGTTTTTATATAAAATCAGTAACATTCCCTTGAAATCCTGAATGTTCTATCTGCTCAACAGATAACAATGCTCCACCAACTGCTGAGCTCACATATTAAGTTTTTAGCTGCTATTAACTATTAATTAAAAAATAATCTTGAAAAGTACTGTAAAATGCACAATTGCATGAATGAGCTCGGTGTTAAAAAATACCTGTATTTCATTTCCTCAGCTCACAAGGGATCAAGATAGCACCCATATTTGTCCTTCTGCCTGCTCCTCCACATTCTATGCATAACTTGGTGCCCATTTTACATTCCTCATAAGCAATTCATGGTACACAGGCAGCACTCTTCACAAAACCTGGAATTAACTCTGTTTCATAGCCACTTTAGTGAGTCAGCTGTGATTCTGGCTTTTCCTTTATCCACTCCCTACCCAGACTGGAAACAGAACAAACTTTCCTTCATCCTTCCATAACCCACTAGTACCAAGTCTGAATATTTATGAGGCCTACAACTTTAAAACAAGTAAACAAGCACCAGAACAGTGTCAGTGAATCCAGTTTTTGCCATACAGTTCAACAGAGTTGTTATTTTATGGTTCACTCTGAGCCATGGTAACACACTCCTGCCTCCTACCAACCCAGACTACTTAAGAATAATCTTATTGCTTCCAGAGAAAGGGATTATTCAGTTTAACAACTTAGCAGAAACTTTTTAAGACTATGTGGTACATAACACTTTTTTTTAAATGGGGTTTTATTTTCAAAATTCAAAGTCCTATATTAATTTCTGAGTCTATCCTGACCTCAGCTGAAAATCATAAACACCATCTTCTACAAATAGACAACTGCTTAAATATCACCTAGCACTTTTAAATCTTGGCCTCTAGCTAAGAATTGTGAAAATATTGACTACAAACAACATACAAACCCCATGCATTTCATAAAAGTACCAAAGTCTTCCAAACACACCACAAAACACTGATCTCTGCTACACTACAAATTTTCTGTAAAGCATTACTACTACTTACTGCAATGAGACACCATAATTAGAATAGCAGAAATAGGTTGTCTTGATTTAACAAAGCGTTCTGTTCCTACTAAAAACTGAACATTATAAAAACCCATTGAAGAACAGAGGTATAAGATTTAAATCAAAGTTTTATGATTTACAATACATCATACATCTTTTTCTGTAACTGAAGGGAACAATTGTCTATGACAGCTTTTTTTTTTGTTATAAGAGGTTTTAATATTCCAGATGGCCCAAGACTTCTTGTATATTAAGCAGAAAGGCTTGTCCCATATCCTGGATTAGTTAGCATGTCGGGAGTACTCTGATGAACAAATAATACATGTTTGCTTTCAGAGACCCATGGCATGGGGGGAGGAGGGAATGTGAGGAACTTTACATCCCTCTTTAAAACTCAGGCCTTCCAAGTCTAATCCCCCATGCCAGGAGTTTGCTGAACCTGGACTTTAAACTCAAAATACAAGCACTGACTTGATTTGATAAAATGCTAAGCATGGCTTTATTTTCTGTTTCAAGCTGGCTACTCACTTAATGTTTCATTTACCCTCATTTGAAATGGTGCAAGACATTTAACTGAGAATGAGATACAGTACCTTCTACTGTAGAGCTGGTTACTTGGCCATTGCTAGATCCAGAAGAACTGTAAAGTGATCCAGAACTATATGGCTCATAAGGTTTGAGAACAGTCAATGCATTTGGAGAATCAACATCATCTGAATTCAGAAGCCCTTGTTTGGCTGGCAAAACAGAGGATGCAGGTTTGGTGCGAGAACATTCCTGAGGTAGCAGATTTGCATATCTGTTTGCAACACAAAATCTGCTTGTTTCGTATCTTCTGTAATTAGCCATTGGAGAGTCAATATGCTCTATAGGTAATAGATTAGCTTTCATTCGTTTGGAAGGTGGGTCACCATAGTCTAGATTTACACTGCTCACAGATTTACCACAAAGATAGTCTCTTCCTCGATGACAGGACCAGGCAGATTCATTTAGGTGAGAGTCGAGAGCCCCATTCATACCACTGCCCACTAGACCAGACTGAGACATTGAGACACTTGGAGCTTTTGCTTTAGATTCAGATCTTTTTACTCTGTCCAGTACTGGAGAGATAGAGGAAGTGGAGTGTATTTCTTGCTGATGTTGTCTGAAGTTATTTGCCTGAGCTCCAATATTACTTTGCTGTTTATGAAACTTGAGATTGTTTGGGGTTGTGCTGCTCGAGTCAGTCACTGAAAAGAGAGGGACTTTGTTCTGTGAAGGGTGACATTGCTTAGCTTTCCCTGTTTGCAACGGTTTTTGCTGTGTAGACAGGGAAGTCTTACTTTTCTTAGAATTAAAAGACAGAGGAAGCACATCTTTACCAAGCAGAGCTGGAGGGCATCCAGTGCGTCTGGCTTTAGCTAAAGCCTTGTTTCTGCAGCCATTTTTGTTAATGGTGTCAGGGTTGTATTTGTGCATCAGCCTCTGGTGCATCATTAGAACTTCTGGGTAAAATGTTCGGTAAGCACAAAACGGGCAGGTGATGGGTGCCAGCAGGCCTTTAGTTGCAATCACTGCACATTCTTGTGATGTCCCAATGGATAAGTTCAAAGGCTTTTCTTGAGAGTCCACCATAGGCTTGTGTTTGTAGTTTTCAGTCAGCTCTCGTAGATCATTCACATATTTTCCATCCTTTAAAGCACAAATATACTGGACATCATCTCCCTCTGATGTCACAGAAGCCTCTCTCTCTCTTTTATGAGGAATATTTGGCTGAGCTTCCTTTGTTTCCTTCTCAGCCTTTAGTTTTTCCAGGTAAGGAGCGGACACATTCTCGCGTACTTGATTTGAATTGTTACAAAGAGAACCTTTGTTAAATTCCTTTGAATTATTTTTAATTTTTAAAAGGACTGTGCTGCCTATTGCATTGTTCAAAGACAGAACTTCCTTTCGCTGCTTGGCAGGTGTGCAGCCCCCAACATCTTTGGCACAATCAAAAAGCCTCTTTGAATTTTTGGTTTCTTGAGCACCATCGGCAGTCAGCAAGAGCTCTGTCTCCTGACTCTGCAGTGAAACTTTGCTGTCACTTTTTGCTTCTGCTGCATTATCAGCTTGCTTGTCCTTGTGATGCCGCTCTAAATGATACCTCAGTGAAGTTTTCTGTGCAGCTGCATACTCACAAAATTCACATTTGTACGGTTTTTCACCTGAAACACAGTTTTATCGGTAAGTAATTTTGATACTATTTAATTTGAATTCTTGAGTACAATCAAAGATGAGGGAATAACATGCAAAACAGTAAAACATTTTTCCTTCCCCTTCCGCATATTCATAGCTCCTAAACTCATCTAAACCAGTTACACAACTACATCTTACTGCTTTTACTAACTACAGTGACATCTTCTGGCTACAGAGAAGATACTCCACACATTGTCTCCATGAAGATGGTAGCTGACAATATGTTTGGTAGAGATAAGCAAGGAATATAACTGTGGGTCACCTCCAACAATTTGCAGCTCTTGATCATAGCATAAGTATGCTACTTGACAACACCAATGTTACAGTTCATCTATAAATAGAGCTGTTTCAAAAGAAACAGGGACACACATGAAAAGAAGTAGGAAAAGTTTGCCTGGCTATGGAAAACAAAAAGTTGAACAGAAAACTAGACACAGCTTGTTCCCCAGGTAGCAGCAACTGGCAGATAAACTTGGTACACGGGAAATGTGTTGGTTTGTGGAAGATTTTTGTTGTTTGTTTGGGGCTTTCTGGCATTTTTGTTTGCTTTAATAAAAAGAAACAAAGTCACACAAAAAAACCCCAACACTCTCTGCTAGACTCCTAAAAGCAGAAAGAATTTTTACAATATACTGTGATCTTAACAAGTAATTAACATATTAAAAAAAAAAAGTTATGTAAATATTTGATTCATTCCAAGAAATTTCAATTGTATTTTTTTAACATTAGAGAAAACCTTAGCTCTGAATTTCACTCATTTTGAGGCAACTTCTGTTTTTCCTCAAGCAAAATCAAATATTTCATCCACCAGGATTCGGCAGACTTCCCCTCCCACAAAGGTGGAGTCCATTTACCTGTATGAGTTCTGAGATGAATATTGAGGTAATAATTGGAGCGAAAATACTTTCCACAGTAGCTGCATTCTCTGGAGGCACCAAGGTTTTTAACTTTTGCTCTTTCCAAACAATCTTCATTTTTATCTTTGGGAGAAAACATAGCTATATTATGAAAAGTAAATGCAAACTTGAAGTCTCATTTAAAACTATCTTTTAAGCACAGAACGATGAACTGTTATCAAGTCCTGCAGTCTACAAGCATTTTTTGCTCTGTCTGTAATGCTGCACACAGCTATCAAAGAGCCAAAAAACTAAAAGGTTTCTGTCTGTGTCAGGTCACATTGTGGTTAGAGACTCTAACGAAAAAGCCTCAGAGAACAAACAAGTCACAAAACTAGGGCTCAGAGAAGGGGGGGGTGGAGAAAAAGAAAGGGAAAAAAATAAACATTAACAAAACTATCTACTGGCCTACAGAAACTTGCTGGAGAACAGCCTATCTCAAAAGTTCACACAGTTTATAAACTGTATTCTTCTAATAAAAGGGAATGCTTGAACTACTAAGTGTGATGATTCAGATTGTAAGCCTGCTCTGTGCACCATGCAAAAACATGGGGAGGTATAGGGAAGGAAGGGAAGGAGAAAGATGGACTTTTTTAGTATTATTATTTCTGTGCTGATCAATGGAGCATTATACCTGTGTAACAACATCCTTAACAATAACGAGTAATCTTCCTTCACTATAAGAATTAATGGTTCAGTTTTGATAAATATGGGAGTAGGAAAGTAACAGGAGTTTCTATTCTGTGAGATGCATTTAAAGAACCAACACACAAGTTAAAAACTAATTCCACTCCAGTGTAAGAAGCAGGCAACTACCACTGGAGGGCAGCAAGTACAGCATAATGATGAATAAGAAAGGGGAGAAAGTTTATACACAGCACACCATTCGAATCACACTGATTTCTGTGGCAGGTTGAATTGGGGGGGAGGAGGGAAACCACGTCAAGGCCGATATTCACGTCAAGGCCGAGTAGGAAGCTACAGTGGGATGAGAAAGAAGGAAACATCTAGCTTGACTTAGCCACTAGATACGTAATAGTTAGTTAAAAACAGTTCTCTGAAGTTTCTGCATTGGAAACCTTCTGTACTGGAAATTCTAATTAATCAGTATGGGTAAACTATGTCTAAGGCACGGCATAGCTGCTTTAAACAAATAGATAATGTCTCAATAAGCATGACTCAGCATCTTACAAAGAGAGCTGTTGTAGTTTAGGATAAGACACTGAGAAACAAAACAAGCAACTTAACATTAGGTAATAATTCCATTCCTTTGTTACTGCAGGCAAAAGAAAGAGCTGCATATTACCAGAAATGGAAAAGTCAGTCGTGTGTGCCAGGACATTCTGTACGTTGCGTCTTTTCTTGAGATTATGCAAGTGTCTGGTTCTTTAAATGCAGACTCAATGCATGTCACATGAGTGCAAGATTAGCTAGAAGACTTTTTGTTACTTCTTTTTGTCCTCAGACATGCAATCTTTTTCAATAAAGGAATCATTCAGTATAACTTGTTTTTCTAAGACACTGTGAGAAATTAATCCTGGGTAACATAACAGATTGAGACCATCTACTCTGTCAAGGAGAACTGTTAGCAGCCCTTCAAGGCAGAAGAGTTAAATATATGCCTCTCCTACATACATGATGCCTACATATCAATAGCCCGCATGCACGTCCTTATCCAACCAATTTTTAATTGCTGAGTTTGCCATTTAGGCTTTCCAGGTAGGCATCTTCCAAGAGAAGTGGAACCTGTAGCTTGATAGTAAAAGTTTGGGATTGTTCTTTACTTCTAAGGTTCTTAATATTGAAGCTGTTAGTATTGAACACTGAGCATCTTTTGCCTTTCCTTCCAAGATGCAAAGTTGAAAAGTGAGACTTTTCCTAGACTGAGTACTGAAAGCATGCCAATGACTCAAATAACCCAAATCAGAACAGCAACACATTCCAACACAAAGATCTCAAACACGGTGGTGGCAGAACCCATTTTCCCCTCTCATTTTCCTCTTCACCTGGCATAACATTTCATATCATCATCTAAGTTTTGAAAATATAATTAAGACAAGATCCTTCTTGGGCTCAGAAGAATTCCTAAACAATACAGCAACAGCTATTTCAAACTTAGGTGTTCAAAATCCTACTCACCTAGATGAAGTGTTTCTGGAAGTCCATCTTCAGATCCATCTTCAGAGCCTCCTTCTATTCGCTCTGCTGTTCCATTTTCATCCAGACTTATTATATCAGCACAGTACGTCCTTGAAGCAGATGAAGTCTCTCCATCAGTCCGTCTGTCCCTCTTATGTACTCTGGAATGAAGGACTAGCTGGTGGTATGTTCTGAAGGCTTTACCACACTCTGAGCAATGTGTGGGTTTCTCTTTGTTCTGGGACAATTTAGAATCCATCTCCATAGAAGGCACTTCACTACCAGGATGTTTCAATTTGTCTTGGGATAAGTTACCATTCCCTGTATAACTGTTATTTTTATTTACTTTTGACTTCCCCGTAGTTTCAGACTGGCTACCTTTATTTGCATTCCAAATTTCACCAAGTTCTTCTTTATCAGAAGATGAATCATCATTGTCTGTACTTCCTTCTTGCCCTGGTTCTTTAATTTGGCCATGGCCAACTGCAACTTTACCTTTGGTAGCCAGCTGCCAGGCTTGATATGTGTTGAAAGGGTCTAGTTCAGCTATCCATTTCACAGGTTTTTGTGATTTGTCATTTTCTGAACCCGAGTTTGGTTTTAAGTTCAAGAATCGCAAAAATTCCTCTCTTTGAGATGTTTCTTCTGTATTAGATTCACCAGTCACTTGGGGGCTTTCACCACTGGGTACTGATTCTTTGGTGTGTACTTTGCTGTGCTCAATTAGAGTCTCTTTATTGAGAAATAGGAAACCACAAACCATACAAATTTTGTAAGGTGACGTTACGTTTTCAGTTACATGTTCCTGCACCACTTCATTTATTGTTATGGGGCTTTCAGAACCTTGTTGGTGCTTGTTTCTGGAACCAGGCTTTCCAGTGTGTGTTCTCATGTGATTTTTGAGGAACCATGGCTCTTTAAATCTTCTTCCACATACATTACACCAATATGTAAAAGAATCTTTATGCTTTTTCATGTGTGCCTCAACATCAAAAGCCTCATCAAATGTCTGTCCGCAAACTTTACAGCTAAGTTCTTCACTGTCCTTTTCATTGTTTGATGAAGGTAAGTTTGTTCTTACTTGGCATTTATCTAGGTGACTTAGATACTCTGCTTCAACTCGCAGGACAGCTGGCTCACAAAGAGTGGGTCTATGCTGAGTTAAAACATGCTTACCAAGCTCTTCAGGATGTTTAAAAGTCTCATCACAAAACATGCAGTCCAAAGGCATGCATCCCTCCGCTTGCATGAGAAACTTTTCTTGCAAGCTTTTGTAAGAAATTGTGCTTGTTCCTTTTATTGTCATTGAGGCATCGTTATTCTCCATCTGTGCACCAACAGTACTGGCTATTCCATCCGGTCCCTCCATGTATGCCAAGAGGGGCTGAGTTGGCATGTTTCCTATGTTCTGTTCCCTATTACGTGTTTTAATGTAAGGATTCCGTTCTTTGGGGATGCTTACTGATTACAATAAGGACACTTGTAAAGTTCTCCAACATGTGCTTACAAGTCTGCTACGCTAAAAAACCTCTGCCAGGAAAAATATTTTTTCCACAAGCAAAAGTTCTTATTTTTTGTTTAATCTGTGTTCACACATCACTTCAAGTGAATCCGTTGGTTCTCTTCGTGACAGAACGAGGGTTTTTTTCCAACTATTTCTTCTGATTTTCCAGTCTGTAGAAACAGTTGCACTTAGATGTTTTGTACAAACATTTCAAAGAGTTGCATTGGGCAAAATACTCAAGGACAAGTTCAATGCCACAAAATGCTCCAGCACCTGGAGGAGAGGAAAAAAACCAGTGAGACTTTTTTTCAGAAGTATTATCTCCCAAACAATGAAAACACTGGAGCGAGAAAACTATCAAATGCTTTGGAACACAGAAGGCACATTTTTAATAAATAGTCAACGAGGGACAGCTAGAAGCCACTCTGGTCACTCTTCTACTTCAATGAAATAGCGTGGGTGTTCGATTAGCTGGGTGTCTGCACAAAGACTGCTATACAACAGTAATACTTTGACTCCTACCTATTCTAAATCTACTCTTATCCAGTTAGGTAAAACTGCTGAAACTGTATTTCAATACCTGTAGCACTGAATTCATAACTAGTGCAGGATGCCAAAGTAACCTTTCCTCAAACACCTAAAAGCAGTGTTTAGAGACACAACTTTACTTGTTAGTACTCAAATTATTTTTTTCCTCAAGACTACAGACAGTTTAGAACTACCTTATAGTTATGGTACAAAGTAAGCACTGGTACAAACCTTTGTATTAAGAAATATTCACCAATATCACCACCCAAAGACTTTACAATCATCCACAAATTTACTGCTGTGGCAATTTTTGGTCTCAAACTCTGAGATAACCTAACAATCCTGTTTCTGAAACAGTTGTTAGTATTTAAACACCCAAGAAGCCCACTGTTACATTTTAAAAGGAAATGCTTCTAATTTCAAAATGCATGCAACAAAAAAATGGGCTTTAGTGATTATACTCAAAAGGGAAGGGTGAAGATTCCAAAAGATTAAAAAGGGTTATAATGTAGGTGAACACAACTCCAATGTACAATCAGAGTTATCCGCTAGCAGCAATTAATGGCCACAACCCTCTGGGCTGGCAAATTATAGTATTGTGGAGTTCAGGACTCTGCTTGATCAAATTTCTGGATAAAGGAAAAAAGTCTACCAAACTTATACATGACTATATATGTTGAGATCATTCTGAGATGAGGAATGCTTTCAAATACTTCAATACCAATTAAAAGAACACATTCAAAATTTTACTTCAAAGTTTTGCAAATCAGTCCATAAAAGGCATTTGGTCAGTAATCCACCCTACCCTAAACTAATATGCCTCCAAATACAGTATGATCTATAGCTCTTAGAAGCAGAAAACAGTATGGGCAAAGTAGGGTTTTAGAATCCATCTCAGTTGCTACCTCCACCTTGCTTTAATTTGGAAAAAGGGAAAATGTTGCTTCATTTTAGCCAAAGAAAGGGTGGTAACAATTCAAACACAACCTGGTCGTAGTTCAGCCTAGTGAGATTTTCATGACAAGCACTCGGAGCAGGTAAAGATCTGATTTATCTAGACAGCTGAGTTTACCTCTCTAGTCCTTTCTCTGTAGCAGTGCTGGCTGGACAGAAAACAGCATTCTCAAGCCATTAAATCTTAAACTCTTTCAGCAGAAATCAGCCACCAGAACTTTGAGCTGCTTACATAGTTCAGTGGCCCAGGTAATGCTGCTACTCTAAGGCCACCTGATGATGGTGGAACCAGGATGTATAACAGCCATGGGAGGTTAAAGGGACAGGATTTTTAACCAGGTGAAAAGAAAACTAGAGACAAGTTTTGATATGATGCCTTCAACTGTATCAGATGCTTTTACCTACCACAGAACAGTTAAGCCCAGGAACAACAACAACTTGGGAAAGGAAATATGACTATGCATTGCTAAGAATCATAGATCAACACCTCAAGCATTTCATTCACTCTGCACAACCTTGCCTACAGAAAACACTTTGATTCTAATCAGTAAAATCAGTGGTGCCTTTTCTCACCATCATGCAGACAACAAGATCCCAGAGCCTTACCAAGAAGGAAAACCCCCTAACTCCACCAAAATAAAATTACTGTTGTCAGTTGCTCATCTTCCATTCTTTTCTGTATCTCTAGAGCTTACTGTTTTCATTGTCTAGTCCTCTAATCCAGGTCTGGACAATTATCAGATCTAATACCAAGAAGCTTCTAGATTTTTCTTAAACCAAAGTTTTTTAGGCCTGGGTCAAACACTCATAGTCCAAGTTAAACAAAAATGCAGGAATTTTGAAGGATAGTATAGACAGTATAGGAGGGAACAAACCAAGGGCTGATAAGCTGATAGCAAACAGAACTCAATTTTTCTGTAGCCAGTCTCTTTCTAACTATGTCCTCTATCCTCATTTCAGTTTTGATTAACACTTCCTCTCTGCATAATGACTTAAAAATATTTTGCAACAGGTAGGTTCAGTTTACAGTACAACACTTCTGAATTGCTTCTATTACAGACTTTGCTTTTGCCTTTCTGCTTTCTCCATTTATGGCTTTCACTCACCCCCTATTGGCAGGTGAAGAAGCTGTAACAAAGTCTGAAGCTGAAGTATTCAAAAAGCTTTCCCGTTTGTAAAACACAAGGAAAAACATATCAAAGAGTGCTGGTTAGCATGTTTGATTTCATGTTTCAACTTGTTCTGTTTCTGCTGTAGTTTTAAAAGGTACTTTTCACACAACAGGGTAACATGCTGCAGCAAAGCTTATGAGCATATATGGTGACTATCTGCCTGAAAATAATTTCTCTGCAAACCAAAAATAAGCATCAGCTTTGAAAGACTCATGAACACCTATAGTGAATATCCAGGCAAGCCTTAAAAATTGAACACACTTAAGAGTTTAACAAATTTCCTTTCAGAGCCGGAGGTAAACACTCTTCCTTCAGAGGTGTAGTGATCATCTGCAAAAAAGCCAGAGGCATTTTTGGAGTATGAAGTCAGAGCCAAATGCTAAAATCTCACATACTAAACTGCTGAGATTGATAGTCAACTATTTCCTTGTTAGCATTTACAAATGCAGAAAAAGCTGAGTATGCTCTATTACAACCCCACTTTGTGGCATTACAACTTGTACACAACAAGAATTAAGACACTGTAGAGAAAACAGATGAAAATCCACAGAAATCTGTGCTCAGTCCCCTATCCTCCACAGTACTCTGGGATAAGATTAGAGTACAAGAGACATCCTTGTAACACAGACCACCATACATGGTTCAACTTACACCTAACCTAGGATAATACAAACATTTGGTAAGAACCAAGTGCTTCAAGATTTATTACAATTTAAGGGACAGGCATAGATCAAGTGTAGGTAAGGCTCTAAGCTGGTTGCTGATGTGTGAAAAATCCACCTCAATCAATCAATAATATTTTCCCTGGTAAGCTTTTTGAAAATTACTCTGGTTCAATCTCAGCTGTCAAAAAAACCCTAAATCTGTCCTCACAATTGCACATATAAATACAAAGTATAAAACTTAAATACACGGATCAGAGAGGAGATTAACAGGAGCTTGGGTCCAAATTTTATTGGGAATCAATAAGTTTGAGCAAGCCCTTTGGAGACTTTTTCCATGAAACTTCAAAGCACTTTACACACCTTCACAGCCTGGGGTAGCTGCTGAATGCTTTCACTGTCTTTAATAGGAGGCTATGAACACTTTTGAAGAACTGGCCACAGTTCATCCTCTAGGCAGCATTGCAAAGCAGAGCTAGATATTCCTGTTTTAGGAATCTGAAATGCCTATTTGCAGCTCAGGTTAACTATTGTTCTTGGATATACCATCACACACAGGAGATAGTACCTACAGACTGACAAAAAATGCAGGGAATTATATTTAAACCAAGAATTAAAAAAAAAANGTCAGAAAAGTGAGTAGAAAGCTCTGGTCTCGTTTTTTAATCTTATTTTTCTAAGTGATTACACACTTGACTTTGATTAGATAGATGGCTTTACAAGTAGGCATGATTTTATGCTCTCATTGTTTAGACAAGCTAACACATGCTAAAACTACAAACCAAATATCTACACTGGGATTTTATCCATTATTAACAAAATTTTTCCTCCTAGTGAAGATAATATTATGCCTTGCATTTGGGGACAAAAAATATTGGTTAATTACATTCTCATTAGTCAAACTCTGTAGGCAGCAGCAAAAATGCCAAGAGTTGCCTTATTCTGTACTATTGCTTCCTTGGGAAAGAGGACAATCTGCAGTGTTGATGAACACCAACTACTTAGGGCTGACAGTCTGTATATATAGTCTGCCCAAATGTACAGTATCAGGGGCGTCTTCTGTTGTCTTTCAATTTCAAAAGACAAAAGAATAGACATGACACCAGTATCAGTCAGAGATACTAAGTAAAGGAACAGAACAAAACAGGAAATCCTTCCCTGAAATAGCTGAAAAGTAGTAAGATAATTACAAATTAACTCAAGGTTGAAAATAAAGAATTACTATCCCTCCTCACAATAAAGTGAGTCATAAAATCTTGACCAGTGATTCCCCTATCCATTTATAAGTGGCAATATGCATCTCACACTAGAATCCAGGATTCACATGTTCAGTGCGTGCTGCAACTGCCTTGAGTTCAATGAGCTGCTCAGAAGAGCCTTCCTCAGCACATCTGTACATTTTTTGGAATGTCCAGAAATACAAACTCTCCTCAACTGTAAGATACCATGTAGAGTACTTTATTCTTCCAACAATCCACAGCCTCAGCATTTAGCAAACTTTATTTTGCAACTGAGTAATATTTGCCTCTATGGCCTTCAGTCAAGCATTTCAGCAGGTTTCCAGTGATACCCATTAAATTTATAAACAACATGAAACATATATAAATAAAGATTGAACTGGACAGATGAGAACAGCTTGTTTTCATTTCACTTGCCACAGATCCTAAGAACTACACCAAAAAGCTGCTGCATATAAATGGATTATTAAAACAGAAAAAAATTTAATTAAGTGCCTGTAGTGGAGTTTAATTTATTTTTACTAAATTACACAACCAAAGACTGCATATTACAGTCTCAAAGATTTCTTTGGGAAATGACCTATCAGTAGTAATTTTATTGCATTTCTACTTCCTGCATTTCAACATTGCCATGAATATATAATAAAAACTCTAGACACACCTTTCAGAGAATAGCAAAGTCTAACTATTGAATTCCCCATTTTAAACACTACAGAGCACTAGGGGGGAAAGTTGCATAGCCAAAATCAGGAAAAACAACTACACCTTACTAATTCTGTGCTAGCAGATCCATTGTTTGACCATGAAAAGCAAGCTGGAACAATTACAAAGTTAACCCAAGTTCTGCAACTGTTTCTTAAAAACAGAAGTGAGAAAACTACATGAGTAACAACTAAGCAGGTATACTTAGTTACCTGTACTGGTGTATAACTACCTCCACAAACTGCTACCGGATAGTTAAACTGAAGGCATGTAGTAGCAAAGCTATCACTATTTCTGACCAGGTTCTTTCACTAAGGTTCCACAAGGTTGCAAGTCCCACATAATCCAGTTCCATGAAAGAACAAGTAACCCTTGCTCAGAAACCCAGCTGCTGCATATTAACTATTTGTTTTACTATTTACTATTTGAGAAACTTTCATGCAACTTTCAAATTCACTTAAAAACAAAACAAACAAAAAACAACCAAACAAAAATAACCCCACATGCAAAAAGCAACCAACAAAAAAACACCCCAAAACAAACCACTAAAGGGAAAACAAACACACACCAAACCAATCACAACACAAAAAACCCACAACCAAACATGCACACAAAAAAAAAAAGGCTTCAGGTTTCCTCATGTTTCAAGGAATTTCAGGATAAAGTCATTTTACATGAAACATTCTATTCTCTTGGTAAATTTATACCCCAGAACAAGTTGCAGCTCTTTGGCATTGCTAATGAAATAGAATCTATCTAATGAACACTTAAAATCACTTTTTCCTCATTGAGCCCACAAATAAAAAGTACATTATGGATATTATCTGGTTTGACTGAGAACATCTGTATACAGGTCTAACACTAATCATAGGCAGAGTAGATTAGTCATAAAATATAAACTTTGAATTCTCAAAAAGCCTGAGCACCAAGGTTAAACTTAGCTTATTTAGAAAGTCTCCTTTTTAATAAACATATATATTATTGCCTAAAGTTCAGCCAGTTGCACCACACCTAATACACACACAGGATATTAAGCAGAAATACCAATCCCAAGTAGCTGCTATTCAAGTGCTCCAAACTTTGGAGATAGTACCTACAGCGCCCCAGGTTGTGTGTGCAGTGCTCTCAGAACACATCAGTGACAATGGCTCCATTGTATGAGCTGCACTGGTGTGCTGCAGCTTTCACAGGCTCCTATATTTAGTCAGAAAGTGAAGCAGTGTTACTGTGAGGTTCTAATTTACCAATTGCTCCAAAACGTTAGTCAGACTTCCAAATGCCCATAGCATGAAATTTCAAGTTTGTCTCTACAGATATTAGGGGGTTTATGTCAACCACATAACTCCCTTTCACCATTTAAGAAGAAACAGGTACATGTCACACCTCACACAATGTATTTCCTTTATTAGATGGAAAAATCTTTCCAAATTCAAATTAAGGGAAAGACACTCCTTAAATCTAGGCAGGTCACACTATTTGCTACATAGACTGTGACTCTTTTTTCTGGAAGAATACAACTGTCTATCTGCCCATGACTTCAGTTACAACACTGGAAAACTATAAAAGTCAGCACAGATAAACTATTACTTCACGGAACAGCAGAAGAGTCAGCTTTTCTTCAGAACACTTCATGAAGCCAATAACTTATTCCTCATTACTGTGTATTCTATTGCTTTCTAGGGAAGAGCTACTCCCTTCTATATTTTAACAGTATATCATTTTAACACCACTTCCCTGCCTATTTCTTTGTTAATGGAAGAGCATGCCAGTACACCTGACATTGCTTCTCATCCACACATTCCCTTTAATACTAAGTGTTCAAGTACAAAAAAGTGTTTTAAAATAAAGTGTTAACTGCTCGGTTTGATAAAGAACTAGCATGAGTACTTTTAAAGGAAATTGAGATTTAGGCAGAGGAAGGGGAGGAAGAGAGTTGTTTGTTTCAGTTGCAGGAAAGATCAAAATTAAGACGTTCAGGTTGAAAAGAGAACATAAAAGATGACCCCAAATTGGAATTTCCACTCCCTAAATCTGCAAACTTAAGCCCCCTTGTTAGCCTTCATCCTTCAGTCTTGAAGATTTCAAAGTTACCCTAAACTTAAACTCTTAGAGGGGTTTTTCATGGCTTATTTTTTTATCCTCTCCAAGAGAGAGGCTACTCTGTTAATACAGTTACACTCCCTTCTAACTACTCCACAGAGCTCTCCAGTGTGATGATGCTAGGACAATTCATAAAAACAGAGAGACACATACACCAGAATGCAAGAATATTATCCAGGCATTTCTCCATGAATACTTTATATATCGTGTTGAAAGCTCATTTGTAGCCAGATAAACAGGCATACACAGAAGTCACTTTTCTCCTGAAGCCTTGCAAACACGATTTTACTCACCAGTGGAAAATAACTAGTAGTTAATAATGAACAATATTAGGAAAACTCCCTCCCCCCATTTCAGACATCTATACTAATAGAAACAAAGGATATCCTTTCTCTAAAAACCTTTTCCTGTAGAGTCCATTTTTCTTTAAAGCTATATGTCTAAGAGTGTTTTGGCAGAGGATGGATGAGCTGAATGTGTCTCCTCAGTGAACTGAATGCCTCTTCTATCAAAAGATGTAATTATTCCTTTTAAAGCAGAGAACATATAAGCTTGCATCATTTTGCACATGTTTTTCCTCCACTGAGCAAAAGCAAATATAAAAGACACTAATTCTTGGCATTAAAGGAGGAAGTGCTACAAATAAGTATTGACTTTTAAAGTTCAGGAGGACTGCTCTGACAGCTTTTTTTTTTTTTAAATTATTTTTTTCCCCTTCATTTTCTTGTATTCCCTCTCTCTGATTAGGAGAGATTTTTTTCCAGAACCACAAATCAAAGCAATACTCTAGACTATATGAAGTAGCCAATACCTGTTGTAGGAAGGCTGAAAGACGTAAGAGTAATCCTATTTAAAATAAGTCTGGGACATATTTCACCACTGCTACAAGATGATGCAACTTCACTAAATCAAGAAGTTACATGCACTTAAACTGGCAATGACCCCTTACCTTACAAAACAGTTTATTGTTCACTCCACAGCAGGTAAAGACGCTCTTGGTGGAGTGAATGATACACTTTTATTGTTGAGTCAGTTTCACCTTACATAGGCTGCCTTATATGTTTAGTCTTGGTTCTCATTTGAAAGAAGGCATATTTTCAGAGACCTTAAAAGCAAATTTTACTTCTTGGTAGAAGCATGTTAGGTCTCTCCAGCAGCCACAACTACAAAGAAGTAAATTCAGAGTTTACCAAATTAAACTTAATTCCTCATTACTCAAGACCCAGGAGTTCCTTCATAGCAGTTATAAGCTGCATCCCTTTGGGCAGCATAGGTGAAATAACAGGAAAAGAGGCTCTTTTACTATGCCTGAATTTGACAGAAGTCATCACTTCCAAAGGGTTCACTTTGTTGAGGTCATTCATCTTTCCTAGTGCTCTTACCTGATTTCAACTCTGAATCTAATTCTCTTGCCCAACACAGCTCAAATCCCTGTTATGTTCAAGAAGAAAATGCAGCAAGTCGTTATCCCTCCCCTCTGCAGAGCACTTTAAAGTGGTTGCTTTAAACATACCTACAATTACACATTTACAAAAATCAGTCTTGGAAGATGGAAAAAGGTACACAGTCCAAAGGAAGGACATGTGCTTCTACTTAAGCCATCCCCTGGACTAGCATCTGAAGATATTAAAAATAGGAGTGCTAGCAATAAGACACTTCAAATAGCTGCCTCCTTTCTTCCATGCAGGTGGGAGATCTTCCAGAGACCCACACAGACTGACAGAGACTAAACCTTTTTAAATACTCTAGCACTACACTGTCTCACACTAGTGGATTGGAAGGAAATGGATGCATGTGATATAGTGCAACACAGTGGGGTTCACAGTGTCAAACTGTCCGACGAAGCACAGTTAGCATCCACAAGAAACTGACCTTTAACAGGCAGCTTCATCTACAAGTTTTGCAAATTTAGCAAAATATTAGAAGCAAACATTAAACAGAAATTTTGGCTTATCTGGACAACCTTTACAACTTTACTCAGTGTTGTAGCCTTTGGTATACATCTAATTTGTCTTTTCCTATCTGTCTACCAAAAGTGAGGCTGACATAACCACAAGGATTTCACCTAACCAGCTCGCAATGATCATGATACAGTGTAAACACAACACAAGGGCCTTCAATTTCTCTTATGCAGTTTATGTCAGAGGTAATGCAAGTGTACCCATTGCGCATAAACAAACTCAGACTTTGATACTTTTAGTTACATAAAATCTTTAGCAGATAGAAAATCACTATCCAGTCAATTATTCACTTGGATGGGTTTCTGCTCAAATCTTTAATTCACACTGATTTACATAGATTTTGCTGAATATATTCTAACCACATTTCCTCTTGTACTTTCTCTTGAAATTCTCAAGCCAGTCTGATAACCAATTCCATTTTCTGCAATGAACTCACTGCATTTTGAAACAGCTATGTCAACCTATATTTCTGATTTGCAGCTCGGTGTTTTAAACTGAAAGTCTGTTCTTATCATACCACTTAACTTGCTCCACCCCCTCTTTGGGGGCAAAAAAAAAAAAATAGGAAGAATCAAAAGAGCTAGATTTATGATAAGCAATAAACTGTGCTTTGACCAAAGTCATGTGATTATAACAGTAGAAGTTTTAATGCATTTTTCCCACTGACATACACCCAGGTTTGCCATAAATGGGTTTTCATCCACCACAAAAATAAGATTATTGAGAATTTATTTTTTTAAAGGTAGATTTTTAAAAGCAAATAATTTTGTAAGTGGCCTTCTACTTGGAGATGCACAAAAACTTAGGTGAATTTAGGCTGAAAAATTCTCCCTGAGTTTTTAATTCTAAAATACAGCACATATTGACAATCTTGCCTAGCTTGGTCATATCCTTTTCCTTGCTTTTTTATTCAGTTGCAAATCTCTTGTGGTATGAGTCACATCTCTTTAAAAGCATGCATACAGTAGTCAGCAGAATCTCCTGATCGTATTAATGCACCAGAAAGAAAAACTTTTTTGTTACTGAAGTCACCTTAAAAAAAGAACGGGTCATGGGTCATCAGAAATGACCCAAAGTCCATTAAAAGTAAATAGCACTTTGAAATTAATGTAGTTATGAGATGTGGAAAGAGTATCTGATTGGAACGCTGATGTTCTAAATCAAGAGTCTCAAAAATAAGAGGGCTGAGCTGGCAAATGGCAGCCCTGCTGTAACTGAAATGTACTGTCTTGCTATATTTAAAGACAATACCTCAACAGTTAAGTATTAGAACGTTTTAAGTGAGATAAATAAGCAAAAGACGCAGGCAAATATCCTTGGTTATTTAATCATCCTGAAAGCAGTGTGGAAGTGTGAGGGTGAGTTCAAAGGTCAAACTCTTCTTTCAGCTTCTTGCAAAGAAAAGAAAGCTTAGCCCATTTTACCTTAGGGAAGGGGGGAACTGTTCGTTCCATATGCCAGCAGTAGTTACAGCATTTCATAACACAGGAAAGAGGGAGTGTATTTACATATACAGTGTATGGAATCTTTTACTAGGACAATGAATTCCAAACCAAGGTTCAGGTTAGAAAGAGATGGGACAACAAAAAGTCCCAAAGAACAAAGGGAAGTTTACATTTACTTAACATTTCCCCAGAACTTCTTAATTACAAACTCTCAGACTTTTGTAAATGAAAGTTTCTTGTAATCACCGTTTTGAAAGTTTAACTGAAACCCACAGTTCCCTTTTAAAATTATTCGCCTCTGATCAGCCATAACTTAGCACATTGTTCATAAGATATTAATGAACACGTTTCTAAAAGAAAATATGGTAGTAAGGAAGATAGAATCTGAAGATTAGAAATAAGTGATCAAAAACGAAATTTTTTTTAGTGTGATCTAATGAAAGGGGAAACCAAAATGAAGTAATCTTTTGTCTGATAAAAGGTGCTAAAGTTTATTACATTCCTCTTTCTAGCCCCTACTCTAAATCCCATCCCTACCATAACTATGAATTTTTTTTAAAAAATCATTATTCACTTAAAGGGAAAAAAGAAAATCCTCTAATCCAAAGCCTAGAAGCCATTCTCTAAAGACTACTTAATATGAAACTTTGTTTACAAGACACAAATATAGCCTTCTTACCACATGCAAAACCAGAAAACATCCACTTATTTAAAGAAATGCTTTTTCTATTTTGATCAACGAGAACATAGATATTCATTTAAAACTGAAATTCAGCCCAAACAGTGCCATGTGCATGTTTTAAATTCATATATGATATGCACTGTTTAAGAATGCTTAAACAAAGGAAGTAGCAAAAGCCTCAAAATACACAGCAAAACTTAATGGCTTCAATTTAAAAATACATACTGATTGCAGCATGGCAAAATCATTCTTTTATGCTTACAGCCAGTGTTCAGAAAAAAAAATAAGTGCAGTCAGTGTAGTAATTTGTCCCACTGGAAATTCTGTATAAAACATCTACCTAAAATAAACAAGGCTTCGCAGCAAGAATCGTCAGTTGCCATTAAGGACACACCTTAAAGTTCTTACCACACAGTAACTAAACAAGTACAAACTAGTGGTGACTGTTTGCTACTTTTGTCTTAAAAGTTAATGAGATCAATTCACTCCTCAGTATCAGATCATTTTCTTAAAAATGCAAGAGACAAACAACCCCCAAACACGAATATCCAGGATTTGAGTGTTTGATGTTTTATCAGAATGCTTAAGGACCTTGTAAAGATGAAAATAAATATTAACGTTTAAACCTGACACCACATAATACTAAAAGGTAAAATGCTTAACTGCTCAGCACACTGGTGCTCTGGTACTGGAAGGCAGCTGTTGTTCCCCTGCCTTTTCTTTTGTTGTGCTTAATCTCATGTCAAGTCATTCAACCAACTCCAAAGCGATGAAGACATAATTGAACAACCTTAACTAAAAACTGATCTACTGTCCTTAAATAGCTGTATATACAGTTTAACGATTCAAAAAGCCTAACATATGAAAAAGAATCTATAGAATTTAAATCAGGAACTCTGGTGCATGCAGAAGAGTTGTTTGGCTGTAGGCCAAGCCAATCAATAATCACTGTAATAACCATGATTCTAAACTTATTTTTCATATTAATCACCCTAAAAGCTTAAAAAAAAAACAACTTGAAAACTCACACAGATCTCAAGAAGGAGCTTTGAAATACAAAATCCAAATATTCTGCACAAAATTAAAATATTCCTCATTAAAAACAAAAAAACCCAAAAAAATTAGAAAGATCAGTGATCACAAAGCCACATTCCTGCCACAGATCTTAAAATATTGACTCAGTTACAGAACTAGTAAAGGGGAAGAAAAAAAAAAAAACCCACACCATACCTCCTCCACCCTTTCCCTCTTCCCTCCCCCTTTGCCAAAGAATGCAGTTTATCCCACTTATTTGAAATTGTCCTTTTATATTATCCAAGGAAACGCTTAAACCTCAGTGTGGACATCACAAATTAAAGTATTAGTCGTATTCCCAAACCTACAGTTAATAAGAGCTCCTAAGAGCAATAAAACATGGCGTTAAAGCATTTGCAAGCCATTGTCATAGCACTGTGCCCTGATACCTTTGCAGACACAAAACCAGCCCCCACCAACCAGCAAGCATGTAAGCATTGGTCAGCAAGTCAATGCCTGCTATTCAACTTGTAGTTAGGCGTTTTATTTCTGTGTCTTTCAGATCATATCACTGCTGCATTTCAAGGCCTAATAAAATGTGAAGAATGATATGTTCCCTTCTTTCTCCTTGCACCTTAAACTGCATTATTTCCCACTCTTCTTTTTCTCACACAATCTGACAAAAACTTCCCTTTTCACATACTTCTATAGGGAAATATTTCATTGCATCTACTTCAGTTCCCATTTCTATTTTCGATTTTCACTAGATCCTTCTGCTATTGCCTCCCCCTCAAACCCACTGGTAGAAACTGATGTAGTTTTAAAGCGCTCAAGGTCATTTCTTTTTTTTTTTTTAAGTTGTTGCCTTAAAAAAAAAAAAAACACCTTTAAACACACAAACCCCCTAAACTAAACCCTTTTCAATTTCTAACGCCTTTCATCACCGGATCAATAACCCAACAAAGATTTTTGTTCATCACCACTTCAAAACTATTACACTTCAGTTCAAATACTTACTGAGAGTCACATAGCACATTTTATGGGATGGCTCATTAGAGTACATACAGACCTTACTTTGGCTGCAGGTTTTCTGTGTGGGAGACAAATAAAACAACAAAAAACACCCCCCACACCCAGAAACATAAAGTCCAACGTGTATCACGGAACAGGAACGAAATCCAATCTCTAGATATTCTAGAATTTTATTGTCCTCTCCTGGCAACGTCTTTTGTTGCTTAAGAAGTCAGTTGGGGCTTATTTATTTATTTTCT
>VWZI01014428.1:468966-486875 GCA_013396835.1 Psilopogon haemacephalus
AAAAAAAAAGTAAATTTGTGATTCTTTACAAATGTTTCATGGTGTTAAAAATAATAATTGTCTCTCATAAATGGAAAGCACTGATACATTAATAATGGATGATAGGATTCTTGCACAATGTGTTTATTAATTTATAAACACTGCACAGCCTCAGAATGGAAGGTGCTCTATAAATAGAAAGCTAATATTGATCAACCCTGAAGTTATATTACCATTCTTGGAGGGTTACAGTGTTGGGATTTTGTTGTTTTTTTGGTTTGTTTTTTTTTCCTTCTTCCTAATCTGGTAACACAAAGAATTCCCTGAGCTTGCTTCTTTGTTATCATTATTTGTTTCTTCCTATTGTACCTTCATCGACACTTCCTCCTTCTATCAGAAATGCAGGAGGAAAACTGAAAAAGGCTTGTGAATGCCATAGAACTGGTAGGACAAAAATGTGCATTTGAAAGGTTATAAGAAAAGAGCAGAGATTGTTTAAAATGAGGTATTAGCATGACAGTTGACAAAGGCATGGGATGTTGCCAGATCTCACCGATTTCTAGTGCTAGTTAATGAGAACAAGTATTCCTTGGTCTGAGAGTTGCCTCACGTGTTCCTACAGACAGGGTGAGCATGCTTCCCCTTTTGGACTTAGTGTTCTAACACCATCAGAATAGATCATTTTACTTCAAAACACATTAGCTTTTTTCTTCCGTTTCACAACTGACTAGTAACCTAATCCCTGTCCTTACATTTGTTATGTTTATTTGATTTACAATTTTTCTGCTTCCCTCCTCTTGCAAAAATAACCTTCTTGCTCTGCAGGGGCCAAGGCAGTTGGGTGCCCTGATAGACAGGTGAGGAACATTTGCCATCTATATTCTGGTTTAAAGGGGGAGGAGGAACAGAGAAACTCCACTTCCCAGATCTAAGAAGCTTTCAAGTGACTTCTGAAACCAAGCCTAAAGTTCAACCTTTCTGCACAGCTTCCATAGCTCCCAACACCGTGCTGACTAGCACCAAAACTTCCACAATCCCACAAGGGAGGTCTTGTCAATATGCTGCCAATATTCCATTTCAGACATAGACAGCTCTAGAAATGCAGCTAATATCCAAAAAACCTGCCGAGTTATCATACACATAAGAAAATGCTGAGGTCCTCCTTACCTAGTGTGCCTTCCCTACCAGTCTGTGTTCACTGCTGGGGTGCAGCTGAGTGAGGGGGCTGGGGCAGGAGCTGCTCAGAGCAGGGCTTCAGCTGGTACATATCAATATCACACTATTGCCTTTAATGGAGCTACGATCATCTCCAGCAGCTGTGACTGCACCGCAGCATTTCAGCATGCTTAAGAGGAGTTTTGATTTTAAAAGCTCCCCTTCAGTGAGGCCTGATCCTGTGCTGTCTGGACACAGCAGCCTCCCCCCCCCCCCCNTTTCCACTCACGTGTGGAAACTGAAAATCTGACATTTTGCTACAATGGAAGTATTGTACATGGGACAGCATAATATCTTCCCTACTTGTGTCAGGATATTATTCAAAATAAATCATCAGATTTTGCTTCATTTTTGCCATTCTTGCATTATTTCCTGTATGTTGGGGTTTTGGTTTTTATTGTTGTTGTTGCTTTTTGATGTTGTTTTTGGGGTTTGTTTTCTTCTTTCCCCTCAAAAGAAACCAGCCATTACTTCATATTGAACTCTTTTGAGAGGACTTTTAAAACGACTTTAACATAGCTGGGCATTTTTCTACAGTCAAAAAGCCTGTTTTCAAACAAGGCAGTGTGCAGCCACATAGTAACACATGCAGCTGAGGACATTTTAAGCCTAAACTACTGACCTCAGACAAAGAGGAAAGTGACTTGTTCTTTGTTAGCAAATGCAAAATCTAAACCATCAGAATTGAAATGTAAACCCTTTGCAGATTATACGTTTGAAGTGGTGTCACCACAGACTAAATAGGAGACAATTTTTGTGGAGGTCTTTTTAAATATGAGAGCCTTCTTCCAAACTTACAGGGTATTATAATTTTGCAATAACAAAGTTCCTATCATCAGTTTGGAAGAAAACAGCTCGTTTCTGTGATTAAGAAAGCAGGACATTCCATATAGATTGTATAGAATAATAGGAAATTACACATGCATGCATACTCACAGGGAAAAAAAAGAAGCATGTTTGAAGCATGCTATGGGAGCTAGCTATTAACATTGGCAAGAAGCAGACCTCTCCCCCAGGTCTCCTAATAACAGCTTTTGGTGCTGACAAAATCCTTGCCCAACAGATGCAACCATAGTTTTATCAAGACTTCTGGTGACACTATAAACCATGAGAGTGAAAAAATGCTTCCTGCTGCAAACTTCCTGCTTTAGCTGCAGGAACAGCACAGACCAGTTTGTTTTGTATCTTTATCAGGCTGTTGGTGAATTAAAACCTTTAACACAGCACATAAGTTTAGAAAAATGTGTAAACTGATAATTCTGTGTTCTCTGGTCTTGCATGTGTAGATTTAGATAAATACCTTTCGTAAATGTCGAAAGGTAATAGTGAGCGGAATCATTTTATACAATGTAAGAAAAGCTCCATGATCTATTCTGCTAGGTTAGAGACCAAAATGCTTTTAGACGGCATCATCAAAGGTGGATGTTCAAGAGAAATTAGGAACTCGATGGAGTATGGCAAATGTTCGTGAAGCTGGATGGATGCTTTAGGCATGTAATTATTTTAATTCAGGTATGTAAACCAGATAATTATACATGGAAACAGCTAATTGGGCAAATTTACATTTCCTTTTACCTGCACAGACACTCAAGAAAAATCAGCAGAGCTCACTATGAATACATACGCTCTGCATTTTTTCCCTCCACCACCAGCAGACAGATCTGTATCCTGCATGGATCCCCACACAGAACTGCCTCTGAACTAATGAGGCTGTATAGTTTTGGGTACCTCTGGCTGTGCCAGCTTGCTGTCTACCCCCTTCTCCTTCCACGTAGCCTCCCAGGAGCTCAGCTCTGCTGCGCTCGTCCTCCAGCCAAGTGCTGTGCTCTGACTTTTGTAGACTCAATTTCTGTGCTGCCTCTCTCGTTCCAGTACTTTTCAGACCTGTGCACAAAGGCAGCGAGAAGAAAGGAAATGCAGGATGTGTCTTTCTGGGTTTATCAAGAGGATTTTTTAAATTTACTTTTTTTTTAGAAGTTGCAGTGAATATAGATAGGCGAGGGAAAGGCGAGTGTGCATATGTACCATGAGATACAGGAATATCTCAATAGGCATTTTACTATACTCTGTTTCCCTACCCCTAGCAACATGCTGACAAATCAAGAACTGCCATCCTATATACAGTACTCCAGCTGTCAGCCTTAAGCCGTGCATCTCCTTGCCAGAGTACAGCCTTTCCTTTGTTTCAGCTTTGAAAATAAAATCACAATTTGTAAAATAAAGGGAAGAAGAAATCTTTTCTAAGGAAGGAAAGTCACTAATCCTTTTTTAGAGGTTGGTAACTGCATTAACTGCTTTGAACAAGAAGCCACATGCTGAATGATAATGGATTTGTAGTAACAGTGTGCCTTGTAGTTAATATAATAATAACCAGTTACGTAAAATCAACAGACTCACTGTACTCACCTGCTGCTTAATTTTATAAATGTATTTTAAATTAGTCTCAGTAAGAAATATTGAATAGCCTTTTTTTTTTTTTCTCCTGCTTGATCATGTTGCAAGGGAAGAAGACAACTTACTGAAGACTATGACTATATAAAATCTCTGACACTAGCTCAGAGAGGGTCGTGCACTCTGGTAATGTCCTAGGCTTTCATGTTTTGTGTCTTAGAAACAGGAACAGGTCAAAGGTAATGTGAATTTTGTGGGGCTTTTAGAAATGCATTGTGTAGGAGGAAGTTAGAGAGGCATAATCTGCACAGGTAGCACAAGTCTCATTTTAAACTGTCCATGGTTTAATTAAAAGTCATAGATGGCTGCAGGAAGAAAAAAAACCCACTGATGTGTACTGGTGCAAGTACTTCAGAAATAGTGGAAGACATTACCATGCCCATTTTATAGATAGAGAGACCAAGGCTTGTAGAAGCACATTCCCCAAACTGCTACAAGTATGAGACATATCCGCTGAACCAAATGTATAAAACCTTTGAGGAATAATAAAACCTTTAAAGAACACCATACAATAGCCATATGACACCTTCTAACAAAGCAAACCTGTTGATCTGTCAATAATTACCCAAAGGAGGGATAGAAAGGGAAGATGCAATACAATGGGATTGTCTTGGGCTGCACTGTGCTTAGCTATTTGCACACACATCTTTTTTTTTTTTTTTTTTCACCAACAAGGTGGAGAAAAAATTTTTTCTCCTTTTCTTCTTTGTTCAAGAATAAAAATCAAGGGTTGGATTTGCCCTTCATCTGGAATTTCTGGTTAAAAGGGCAGCACAGTTAGAACTTCAGTGCAGCAGTGTCAGCTGAATTTTCTGACATCCCAAGTTCCTGAGCTCTGTGTGGTGGATGTGTAGAGTTTGCACCATTTTTCTTGGCAATGTTCAGTTTATGTAGCACACAATGTATGGTTGATTCACACATGTACAGTAAGTTGGATCCATCCTGGATACAGCAGGTTTATTCTACATGCCATTACACAGCACGTGTGCACATATTTCTGTCCAGGAAATCACAGAGAGAAATATATCAGGCCCCAGATTATCTCTTCATAGCCAAGGAAGGGCTGAGTGGATTAGGGACCTGCTGGCTGCAAGGAAGATATTGACTCATGACTTTGGAGACAATACTTGTCATGCCCAGTGCAAAATCCCAGGGGGAAATATGGGAAATTTCCATTAATGAGTCAGCTTCGTTTCCCTCCATTCATTGCATAGGTTTCTTGGGATTGAATCTATCCAAACCCTCTTTCATCCTGCAATATTCAGGAAGTACCAGCCAGACTCTGTTTTCCTTGGGAAAGGCTACACAGTGTCACTGAGAGCAAAGCTTGAGCCATTGCAGTCAGATGCAGATCACCATAATCCAAGTTGTTGGTTTTTGTTTTGTTTTGTTTTTAAAAAAAGGAAACAAAGGAATCCTAATTAGATGAAATATTAGACTCTCATCTGGGACTCTCTCTTTATTTGTGAGCCCAAGGTGATTAGGAGAAGTCCATTAAAATCCCTGAAAAGTCTCCTTTAATTTCCAGGAGCCACTCATTTATAACACACTAGGACAAAATAGTATGTAATGTTTCCAAAGTTTGCTGTAGGGGTGGTGTCTTGAGCTGAAATACTTGCCAATATAAGAGCAAAGCCAGTTCGCACATGAAATGAATCCAAATGAAATGAATAAACTCAGATATTGTTAATGTAATATCTTGCAGAGCAATAAAAAGTAGTAAGTGCTGCAAAAGCAGGAAATCATTAAGGAAGGTATCTGTTTCCCCAAAACTTCAGTTGGAATGAATTTCTAGAATTTTAAAAACCAATTTAAAACTGCTTCATTGCAAATTTATTTTGAACATCATATCTTGTCCACAGACAAAGGGTAAGTGACACTAACAGGCTGTGTTAAGAGCAGTCATAGTAACTGGGGTCAGATGTCTCCATAAGCTGGGCAGCATTCAGATGTGCTGCCTTTGCCTGGTTCACTTGTAGAATTTTCTTCCCCTGTATCTTTTAATTTGCTAAATGATTTGAGAGAAACCAAACCACCTAACATTTAATTAGCATTATAAATCAAAGGTGACAATTCTTTAGTAACCTGTATTATTTCCCAGCGTGGCAAGCTAGAAAAAATGCTGACAAATTTATTTATTGACCTGTTGTGTTTTGCAAGGACAGCCAATGTTATATTGATCCAGCTATCCAAAATACTGTAGCGGGGGCAATAACATTCAAGTGCTGGTGTCTCCACATAATCACTATTCTGTACTCTCCCTCCCCGAGTGATATCCTCCATCTCTTACGAAAATGCAAATGCACCCATCCCCCAGACCTGCCCTTCTCTTGCTTTCGGGAAGGATCCTTATTGTTAGAAATTCGACTGAGAAGAGAGCAGAGACCTTCAGATTTGCTTGGCATGTAGTCTGCTTCTTTCATTGGAAGTGATCATTAGTAACTACTGTTGCAACCTTAATTACATCTTCAATAACAGCTCCCCCACCCCCAGCACTTTCTGTAAACCTCCCTTTGTATCACCCGGGAATCCGATCCTGCAATCCTTCATGGCAAAATCTCTATTGAAGTCAATGGGGTTAACTTCTGATTTCCTTAGGTCTCACTCCTGTAACATACATATTCAAAGCATAGGCTTTTCTTTCTGATGCTTGAAAGTATAAATGCACAAAAGTGTTTGGGAGATCAGGATTTCCATTTTTAGTGCACAGTAAAATGAAAACATAAGTGAAGATTTCAGTATTTGACCTATTGGGATACCTCACTTGACAGTCACTCATGAGTTAGGGTGACAAGGTCACATTTTTTTTCTTTATTCATTTAACCATTTTATAATTATAAGTAGCAATAGAAAGGAAGCAATCTTCACAGTTATATAATCTTCCCCTGCACCTCAAGGTGCAGGGCTGGAATATGGAGGAAACAATGGGCAAAAGTTTAAATCTTTTTTTTTCTGTAATTTTTGACCATCAGGTATAAATAAAAAGTGTATCTTTGGAAATGTCTGTTCAGTTACATTTCTAACAAAACCCATCCTGAACATAGCAGTTGGTTACAAAGATACAGGAGACACAGAAAATAAACCTGGAATGTTATTATCCAGTTGATGCTCTTTTTTTCATGTGTGCATTTTTTATGCATATATTGTTAGTTTCGCTACCTCAAATGATCCTTAATTCCCAGTGAAACCTCTGAGAGCCAAAGGTCTTCATAAGCACACAATTATTTTATGTATTAAGACACAGCCAAGAACAGGAGGTGAGGCTGTTGAATTGGCCATGTGTGGCTGCTGCTCCCCCTGCTAATTTTTTTTTGTCTTGCAATGACAAAGGCCACAAGTCAAGAAATCACTTTTGCACATGCTCAGATGCTACCCTCCTCAAGACCACATTTAAGTGCATGACCAACTTTAAGCATTACCTTGTGTGTGTTGGTAACCACATGCTTCAGTGCGGGCTCCAATCGGGGTGCATTCCTGAATCCAAATCAATCTATCAAAATAGCTTCAGGTGAAAATTCTTTGTATGTGCTGTCTGTGTGCAGAATGAAATATGCCTGGTCATACAAGTACCAGCCTGCATTGCCATTTATTTCAGGGGAAAAAAAAAAAAAGGTATTTAGTTTTATGTGCTGTGCTTTACAGCTGACTCTGGAAAAAAAAAACCAGGGTATTTTCCTGAGTTAGATACTGGTTAGATATTTAATGCTGAGAAAGAAGGCCAGCAAACAAACCAAACCAAAACAAACCAAACCAAACCAAACCAAAACAAAACAAAACAAAAAAAAAAAAAAAAAAAAAAAAAACCACCCAACACCCACACCAAAAAACCAAACAAACAATCCAAAACCATCAAAGCCCAGTATTTCAAAATGGCTTTTGTATCTTAGACACTGATCTTAGGCTGTTTCAGACTAGGATGTAAATTTTAAGAAGTAAAATGTTTGTGTAACCTTGTAGGTTGAGAATAATCAAAGTGATGGGAGATACATGCTGGGTACCCAGATGGATAATATTTTGTTTTTCTTTGTGAACATCTTTTGTCTTAAAGCTAGTGTGAAAATTTAGAAGAGGGCCCCACATGATTGATCACCACAAGCATCAGAAGGAAATGATTCACCACAACACTGTAACTGAAACTGCTTCAACACCTGATTGCAAACTTCACACTAGGGGACTAATTAACTGCTCTACCTGCTCTGAGAGGCTGTAACGCACAGAACACCTCATCTAGTCTAATTCCAGCTGTGAATATCCACTGCCCAGACTGATTATTGTGGGTGGAAAGGTACAATGCATCCAGACGTGCGTGAAGAAGCTAAAAATACATACTTTCAATGGTAAGAAGAGATTAAATTATAATTCCATTAAAACATTGCTTCAAAAAATGAGACCTCAATATATACCTATAGTGAAGCATACACATTTTATTTTGACTTAACAATAGGCCTATTTGCAGCTTCAGGGTTTTATTACTTTTTTCCATGAACTCCATTTCAAGTATAATGTTAACATTTGTGAGCACTTTCAGGACTGGTAATATTAGGAACATAAGGTTTATATTGTCTGAATTTCGATATAGAACAGTACATGAAATATCATCCAGCTGCCCATGCATTGTGCTCGTAACTAAGCCAATGTCTCAGCAGATTTATCATCAGAACTACAAGTTTGCAGTCTGGAAGCAGAGATAATGTATTCCTAGCAAAGCACTTACACGTAGTGATTAGAAATAATGGAAGAATAGCTGTCTAGGGGATTTTTAAAGAAAAAGACAAATTCTTTTTTTTTTTTTTTTTCTTAGCCTGACAGTAGTTATATAGCTGCAAATTAATCTACTAAAATAAAGGTTTCATAGTCAGTGTCCAGAAATGTGGTGTTCTTTTTCACTGAACGGACAATGTCAGTTGTTTTGACAAAAGTATTTCTCCCCTTTCCCCTCTTCCCCAGTCTCCGCCATTCAATTTAAAAGGAAAAAAAAAGTGTATATATAAATATATATATATATTTTTTTTTTTTTTTTTAAGTCCTCCAATATGGCAAGAGGGAGGAATGATTTAGCAATAGCAGAGAAGAATTTGTCCTTTGTTCTTGCTTTCTAAATGATTCTGGTAGTTTGTCTTGATGAGATGAAGAAACTGGTGATCCCAGGAAAGCAACATAAAAAGCCCCAAAGCAGTGTCACAGTGACATCAGTTTGGTGCTTCTAAAAATAACTATGCACAAATCTCCATTATTCAGCAGTCTCACCGTGAGCAAAGTTCATTAAGTCCCTGCACTAGCAGGAACATCTCTTGTTCCTCAGATGTTATTTTCCCTTTAAACACCTGCTAATTCTGTGTCTACAGAGAGATCCAGTCACTATTGTCTCTGAAGAAATCACAGAATCACAGGAAGGAAGGGATCTCAAAGATCATCCAGTTCCAACCCCCCTCACTGAAACATTTTTTTAGCCTGTCTGTAAATTGGTTGTGTCTATACACCCCATGGCCCTGATGTCTGTGGAGTATTTGAAAAACAAGCTAACAAAAAAAACTCCAAACAAACACACAAACAAGCAACCCACTAAAACCCAAAAAATACCCAAGCCAACCACCCCAAACCACTCATATGGCCATGTGCAGCTGTGCAGGCAGAACCAGAAGGCCTTCCTGGCCTTTCCACTCTCTTTTCCATGTGCCTTCATCACTGTCACATTAAAATGTAAGGAAGAGCTGCAAGCAGGATTGTGTCAGTGCAGAGCTGCAAGGTTTGAACAGGGGATGCTCACTCTCCTGCAGCCTGGCTAAGATCAATTACGTATTGCAGTGCAAATTGAACTGCCGACTTCTGAAGACGTTGCCTATAGCATGCATATGCACATCTTTAATGTAAATGAGCAAACCCAAGGTTTGCTGTGTATTTCGCCTTTTGAATTCATGGCAACCTGGAACCCAGTAGCGATCTGCTAATTTCATAGTTAGCAAATTCATTTTGTGTGTGTAGACAGTGGGCAATTTCATCTACACGTGTTTCTAATATTAATCAGAAATATACTTCCTGTTCACAGTGTTTCATCAAGACAGCTAAAGCGTGTGTCTGAGGCAGGACTCCTGTACATTTCTTTAGCAATTAAGCCCAGGATTTTGGGCCACACTTTCCAGCTATCTGTAATCAGATATTGGATTACTGCTCGAGTTAATGCTAACCCTCTGGGAAGGGGAAAAAAAAAAAAAATCTAGTACTTACTAAAATATGACAACCCTGAGAAATAAAGTTCTTCTTCCTTTAAAATTAAAGCAAAGAGGAAATGGCTCCTAAGATACCCTGACCACTCAGAGGCAGAAGCTCAGCTTTTACTCAAAACCTTCTGGAGGCAGAAGGATTGAGTCCCTCCAGCTCCCCTCACCAGCACTAACTAGTCAGCCCCACTGACCAGCCCCTTCAGCTTTCAGGTGTAGAGACTCCTTCAGCTGAAGGCACTGAATTGAAAGGCCAGTTTCATCAATAAGTGACATCTGGCACTCAAAATTAACCTGGGTTGGATGCACATACTGGTGTTTTTCACTCTTAGGCTCTGCTGCTATTATTGCACAAATGTTATGACTCAGATTTAAGAATGAACAAACATACAATCCAATAAGAAAATAGAATGCTTGAAAAACAAATTATCTGAAAAGGTCATATGACCAGTTCTCAAACTCTGCTTTTCCCTATTTTTCTGCAACTGAGAAAAAAATATAATTAAAAAACCAAACCCAAACCTACAAAATGTAGCTGTGCAGCTACTGGAAGAAGAAGAAAAGAACAAAAAAAAAAAAAAAAGGACATGAGTTTGTTCACAAAATTCCTCAGCATTTGTTTTCCTGACAATAAATTCTGCATGGTGAATAAAATATGCAGGTTGACAGAAACATACCAAAACCTACTCCGTGCTCAGATTTGACCCCTACAGAGCTTACAGGAGCAAGGACAGAGGTTAAATAGGGTGTCAGCACTGAGAGCAGGTTTTAGTGCCTGTTTCAGTGAGAATTTTTAATAGACTGACTATATCTTGAATATCCCCAAGTCAGTGTATAGTAGCCATAGCAGAAGGGCGAGGGTAAAGGGCTTTGTGTAGGTGGAGTTGGGAACAGTGGCTCTCTTACCTGGGAAGGAGAGCAAGACATGTCACTGATTATCAGAACAGGTCCATAAACCAGAAGAGTTGCAATAAGCTCCGTGACCCTGCTGGGAGGAGAAGAGGTGACTGGCAAGGTAGAAACCAACACACTCAGGCCAAGACCAGCACATCCAGTATGAACCTGGGCAGCATGGAGGGGACCAAGCTGGAGTTGCACATGGCCTATGAGCAAGAAGGGACACTGGTAAGGCACTCGAACTTTTCACGTTGCCGCCTTCCTCAAAAATCTCTGCTGATATCACCAACCATTCCCTAGCTTCCTCCTGGCCTTCTCTTGCCTTCTCTGCTCCTTCTGCAGGTTTAGAGCAGCAGCTGACATGCCTCCTGCAAGCTCGGTGCTCCAGGACAGAACAGCCACACCTCAGGAGTCCTTGTTCAGCCCATCAGATCATACTTCTCACCTGCCACCCATTCCTCCTGTGGCAGCCACTTTTAACACTCACCCTACAGCCAGCTCTCTAGGACACATGATTTTTATATCAACTGACAGGCATCAACACAATGAGTCCTTATTCTGTTTGGATGGGTTTTTTCTCCTCAAAGCCACACTTTACACTTTGGAGGTACTGGGACATCTTTTCAACCCCTGGCTTGCTCTTTACACCCAGTCAAACTCTGAGCAGAGATTAAATTAAACATGAGTATTTAAAAACTCTGCAGTGGATTTTTCACGGAGGGAAGTGCAGCCACTTGACTGGAGTCAAACGCAACAGCTTGTAAATAACATGGAAAAAAATCAGTGCAATAGCAGAGAAGATTTGAGGTGACTGCAATGAAATTTGGCAGTTGTGGACTAATGGAGGTTGGGTTGCAACACGCTCTTGCTTTTCTGCCTGTGTTTGCATGGGCATCTTTGTTTTGCATGCATCCTCTTGTCTAAAATTATTGTACACTGTAATAGAGGGTGACCACAGGAAAATACAAAACAGAAAACATGAAACAAGAAACCACTAAAGGACATTAGTGCCTATCAAAATGTCATTCTAAATATACACAGGCAAAAAGAAGAAAGATGAAACAAAACTGAAAAAACCAAGAATTGAGGGAAATAGATGTAAAATTATGTGTGCTGCTTAGCTGCTAGGTATGCCAAAGTCAATAACTTTATTTTCTTGTATGTGTGATTTATGTACAAGTGAATAAATAATTATCTATTCCTCATATGAATGTTTTATTGCTAGTAATGTTTAATTATGATTACTGCAAGTTAAATGCTCATCATTTTCCAAATCAGAGGAAAAGCATTTCCAGAAAGGATAGGAGAAATTAGTATTCCCTATTTATTTTTGAGCAAACTGTGAAGTACCGGATAGAATTTACCCCAAAATGAGAAAATAAATTGGAGGCATAGTTAGGAATAATTTTCTTGCTGGAGAGTTGCCTGTAATAGGTGATATATGTACTGTCCAGTTATGTCTCCAAACTCTAATTACAGTTGCTTTTTAGTCATAGCATTAATAATACACTTTAATAGTCTACACATGTATATGACCTCCACCCAAGAATTTCAGAGCGCATTTTGAAGGCTTCATTTATTAAGCATCCCAGGTCAACTTTGTACTTGCAGAAGCTGAAGATGCAAAGACCTGATGAAATTGAATCGTACAGAACCCCAGTGGCTGAGCTGGTACTGGAGCCAGGTCTCCTCAAGCTCTGTGCATGTTTTCCTGTATAAGATGTTGACTGGTTGGTACTTTGTATTTTTATTGCAGAAACATATTTTTATTTTATAAATAATAATTCAATGACAACAGAAGTGATGTTTTACATGGTGTATCAACTCCAGCAATGTCACTAAGCCTTACAATATTGGGGGATTTTTTTAAAAGATTCATTTCTGGAAAGCAGAAATGTTCTCCTGGGTTTCCATGAGAACTGTAAGTACTTTGACAAAGTTATTTATTTCTTTTAAACTTTCTGAACGAAAACAAGAGCTTGACAATATGGACAGAAAATATATAAAGTCTCAAATAAATAAAATGGAGACAATATTTTAAAAACCTAAAGCTTTAGAGAGCTAATCCTGTGATTTTATTCTGTTATTTGGCAAAGCAGACTGGTTAGTGTTGTACAAATAATGTAGCTAGACAGTGACATTTAAAAATCTTTCTGCTTATGTTTTGGCAGTTATGGAGCTGGCAGGTGTAGATTTAACAGAGGAGATACTCCTCTCCTTGAAACTCATGTTTTCAGAAGATTAGGTTGGTAATCAAAGACAGAGTCCTTTCCTTAGAACAGGCAGACACACAACTGCAGAGGGCTTTGATTTGAGGTATGGAGGTGTTACGTCTGTTTTTTTTTTCACTCTCAGAATGTAATTATCCACTGCAAAACTGAAAGCAACAAAATAACTTCTATGGATGAGTTTGCAGCACATCTGTTCTTTTTTTGATCTAAATAAAACAGAGCAAGAATCTTACTTGGTATCTTGACCTAACACACTTCATCTTTGTATATGTAGTGAGATCTTTCCTGTTATAAACAAACCTCTTCCTGTCTCTTTCTTTTTCTTCTGGTCTCATCTATAGATCAGCATATATGTATTACATACTTTTGAATTCTCTTTTCCTCCTCCACAATATGCTCTGTTGACTTCAAATCAAAATGAACTAGAGATACATTAGTGGTAACTGAGGCTGGTTTAGAATACCCAGAATAACAATTTGTATGGACATGTGCAGGTGAGTGTGTATGGGTATGTTTGTGCATGCATACTGCAAGCTGATTTAGTACAATCCTGTTTGATCAAGGCCTGTGAGTCAATTGGAAAATTCCAACTGATTTCAGTGGGGTTTGGATCATATCCACATTATTTGAGGAATTACAAACCTCACTAGGAAGGCCAAATCTAAGAGCTACTGCACACTTTAAATACAAGGGTAAACACATATAGGAGGACATATAATTAAGCATGAGTTTAGTCAAGCACAATCCAGAGTTGTTATGAGAACAGGCAGAGATAAAAAAGATCGTGAGAGGTATACCTGAAGGAGAAATAAGGAAGTCTGAAGCCATTGGGGTCACCTGGAATACCTTTCCACCGGAAAGCTGTGAGGTGACTTGGTACAACCTAGTGCCTGAGGGTGCAGGACATGGGCAAACTGTGCTTGGGGTGAAGTTCTGCTGATGTTTAAGTTGCCTGAACTCTGCCCTGCTGTTGAAGGGCTGCTTCTGCCTCATCAACTCATCCCACTCCTGCATGCCTGGCACCAGCTTGGCCCTGTATTGCTCTCTTTGGCAAGAAGAACCTTATACTTCATATTCCAAGCATTTCTATAGCCATAAGATGAAAACTTGATCTACAGGGTCTTTCAGACCATGATACAAGTCTGCTCTGACCAGGGGTTTCCAGCCAGAGCTCAGTGTTTCCCATAGCCTTTCTCACAGACTGGTCCCCAAGAAGGACAGACAGAAGAGCTACAACAGTGCTTATGTTGGGTAGGAAAGGGGCCAAGGCCTCACCTTCGGTCAGTACCATGTTGCTCTGACATAGACTTTCACTCCTCTTATACAGCAGGGCTCCTCTCTTATAGGGAGGTTTCAGTCCACTGTAATTAGATTCCACGGATTTAATCCCCTGGGAATGTAGCAATTACCATATACCTGACAAGTGCTAAATGCTGCATTCCGAGGGGATTATCACCTCCGGCTGAACAGAGAGAAAAGGGGAGGGGAAGAGAAATTTCCACTTCCCCATGGGGTGGGGATATGATGAAAAGTGCCTGATCTGCTGCAGCTGCTGGCTCTGGGTGGGACAGGAGGGAGCAGGGCATCCAGGAGAAGGCATTCCGGGGAAGGACCAGGCAAAACCTTTATCTCCAATAAAAGGAATATGGATAATACTGCACATGTGGGTCACCCTTCTCAGCTCTTGTGATGCCTGCTTCAGCTGGCATGTGTTTATAAAGGGATTTTTATTAATACTGTGGCTACACAGAGCAAATACTCTGCCAAATAAGTGAGATTAAGACAGTTGGTTTAATAGACTTCAGAAATAAGTGACATTAACTCAAAGTCATATGCACAAAATAAAGCATTGGCAAAGAAGAGGCATTTCTGTAATGGTTTTGCACTTGCTAAAAAAGCACAGAGTTGGCATGAATCTCCTTGGATGCTTTTGCATTACCATATCTCAGTTATTTACAATGTTCACAGTAATGTGAGAGCATCGCTCATTGTTGATAAACTAATTGGGATCGTGAGATAAAAGGCACAGTTTAACAGCATGATAATAGTAGGTTTGTATGTACCAACATTCACTTTGGCTGATTCTGAGGTGTTTTGCAAGTTTAGTGAACTGGATTTAAGGATCAGCCTCTCTGCTGGTCTAACCAATGCTCCTCCTAGTGAGATCATACCAGGCCACATCCAATTGGAGGTAAAGATTAAATTGATTCTGATATGAAGTGAACATCCTGCTGTAGCAAAAACTTGCTGGTACTCCAGTGAGCAGACTGGAGTAGGATCAGCTGGGTGTTTAGTGTGGTGACAACATATTGTCCCCAGATCATGCTGTATGCTGGCTTGCTGTAGCTGTGGAGGGAAATACTCACTGAACTACTTACACTTCCTGCCACACCTCAGAACAAGTCAGTAGTACAGAGAAATTATCTGCCTCCTCACTGCACAGCTCCAGGTATGACAGCAAACCCCTCCTGAGGTAGGCATAGCTTGTCTGGGCAGTACCATGCTCTTTTTTCTCCTGGAGAGAAGAGGAACTGCTCTATTTAAATATATATCATATATATAGTGCATATGTATGCACGTGACTGTGAAGGAGTGAGAACAAGGAAAGAAAAAAAACCCCAAAAACATTTTAACAATTGATGAGAGTTGATCAGGTCAGAGGATGTGCATTTGGTGGAGTCCTGATATAGACTGAACAGGAGAACCTTCACCACCTGTCAAACCACACTTGTGTTAAAGCAGTCCATCACCCTGTAGTTCAATCCTGGCCTTCTAGTAAAGTGTTACCCATTTTATTACATTCATTAACACAGTTGTATTAAACCTGTACTAGTATTAAAATTTATGCACACCACTGCAGAGGCACATTGCTAAGGTGGAGGCACAGCCATGGCTGACACCAGCATGAACAACCTGGTTTGCTCGGGTTTGCAATGACGTCAGTGAGAATTGAGGAGAGATGTGGTCCTCAGCCATCTGCTGCGCTAGCTGGTGCCCTGCTGTATAGACAGCAATACTGGAGAGACTGTGACATCCTCCTATCATATTTTTATTCTATATGGGAGAAAACTCAGCTCTGCATATACAGAATACTTCTGGGCCAAGAGGATATACGGATGCTGAAATGGTATCTTGAAGATTGCAGGATAATAAGCCAAGCTTTTTGTTGGTCTTTCTTAAAGGCCAAGGTCACAGACATATCCATTTAATGCAGGCTGAATCCACAAAGGATTTGTCATATGACACCATCTGTGTTCTTCATCACATACAAACCCATTGTAAGAAATAAATCAAGTGCAGGGTGTGGTGTTTCTGCATTCCCTAACTAATTAGTAAGATTCTTAAGATCTCTCCTGTCTTTCAGTAGTGTGGTAAACTTGGCTAAACAAACCAAAAGAAAATAATTATTCTTTGTCTAACAATAATAGGTCACATGGATTTCTTGAAAAATCTCACCTGATAGGATGAATCCTTTGATAGCAACATCTGTGTGTCCTTCTAGTTCTCATATCTATTCTGAAAATTTGATTCAGAGGTGCTAATAAAATTTCTATTAATGTTCCAAGTGATGTCTCCTGTTCCATATGCTCTGGGACATAACCTGCTAATTTTTGTCTCTGTCACCCCATTTACGACTGATACCAGCACTGATAAGGCACATGGTTGCTATAAGCAATGGGAAGGAATAGGATGCAAACCAGGGAAGATAGTCTGTAAGATTGCACCTGTGTCAGACCAAAAGGAAGACATGATGAGGCCACTCTGCCCTAGGACGGACTGCAGTGTGAATGTGTTGATATTTCCGTCACATGTCATTCCAACCTGTTTTAGGCACCCAGAAACAGCAAGCCAAATCTTTCACTGCTCTCCCCTTGTGTCCTCAACCCAACTCCACCCTTACTTGCAAGAAAAGCAGCCAAACCTTGGCCAAATTTTGGTTCTGGAGCAGTGAATTTCAGGTTAGACCATGTTGCTAAGTAGCTTTGGGGTAATTTTGGTTCTTTTGGACTTTCACAGTCATTCCAGAACAGAAGCCTGAGAGTTACGTATCTATTTACTGTCTGGCCCCCATCATCTACCAGCAGTCAGCAGAGTATGTCAGACCCATCTGCCCTTCTGAAACCTCAGCTGTATCTCTTACCACATGTGAAATCTTGTTGCTGTTGAAATCAGTTGTGAACCTTTGTCTGACTTCAATAATGTGAGGATTCATTTCTTAGCTAAGAGAAAATGAAAAAAAGAAGGTAGGAAAAGCCTATTGACAAGTTAATCCTCTCAGTGTCTCTGTGCTGACATTAAAACTGTTGCAACCAAACCCAACCAGCTAAGGACACCAAGTTAAAAACCTGTTCTAGTCTTTGCAAGCTATCACAGAGCTTTGTCTTCAAATGGGAGGGTTGGAGTGGTGTAGAAACTGTGTGCTCCACAAGTGAATGAGACACATGCATGTGATCAGGATGATCAGAGCATGCAAAACACACTAGAACAAAACATACACTGAGGTCAAAGCAACATAAAAATGAAAGCCTCTTGTGTTCCTCATTTGCTTGACTCACTGAATTATGTACGTGCCTGAACCAGACTTGGCTTATTTGCCTTACATGCTATGAAGTTGCATGTAATTACCTTTACTGTTCCAATCGGCACCTGTTCTGCAGTAATTCTGATTTAATATATTAACCAAAGCCTCAAAGGGATGAACAAGAATGCTAGCTGAAAACTAGTTGTTTCTAATTGTCATGAAAACAAATGTCAAAAGAACATGTGTTTCTACTTAGCTAACTCTGCTTACTAGGTTTGGAGCTGTTTTGTGTTAGTTTCTACTATTTAAATTAAATGTTTTGTCTCTATCATACTTGATGTGGCTTTAAGAAGCTGTGCTTCCCCCCCCCCCCCCCCCCCCCCTCACTCATTTTTT
>VWZI01014428.1:494768-519062 GCA_013396835.1 Psilopogon haemacephalus
TTCTTTTTTTTTTTTTTTTTTTTTTTCCCCCCCCCCTCCCCCCCCCCCCTATTTTTGTCATAACAAGTCCAAAACAGAACAGCCTGTCTTTAGAAGCCTCCATTCATAGGAATGTTGGGACATTTCACGCAACACAACACTGCCACAGAGGAAACCCAGCTTTGTCTCCGTGAAAACAAATGCTTGCAAAGGCAGCAAAACAACAGGAGGGGAAGCTGCTTTCTTTTTGTTGCAAACAATTTTGCCAAGAGCACACACAGAAGGGGGAAAAAAAAAAAAAGCACCTTGGGAAAACAAAAGATGAACTTGTTAATAAGAGATAAGTTATTGGCCTTGCATTTCACAGGAAAACAAAGCTCCTTCCATGCCCTTTATTTACGCAGCTCAAATATTTCCTCATAAAATATATGCTGTTTTAAGAGTCAAACATTCAGTGATGGCAGGAATTACGAGAATGCTGATGTGTTGTTTTGAATTTTTCAAGTGAAATGTTGTTTGTTTTGGAATTTGGTCTGAAGTGATTTTTTTTTTTCCTTTTGAATAACCAGAGCTGCTGGCGTCCTGATTTTTTAATGCTTTTTCTTTGTTTGGCTTTACTAATATCCTTGTTTTCTAATAGTCATCCTTTCTTCAAAGTTAGTTCCCTGGTGGCTGGTATTAGTCTCCATGTAGATCAGAGTTCATTAGCATTATTAATATCATCCTATTACAGAAATAAAAACAATTAAAAAATCTCTGGGAACTTTTTTTCCCTCCTCTTTTAACCTACTATATAAAAAATGAATGAAAATGCTTGTCTGGAAAAACATAACGTTGGGAGAACCAGCTCTGCTTGGGCAAAGGCTGCCAGTGAAATATTCTGTTTTTCTTGCTGAAACTTACTGGAGAAAAAAAAAAAAAGGCAAGTCAAATTCAGACAAAGACCTAGTTGACTAGAAGGAACTGCATCCATCTTGCTGTCCTCTGTCGGCACGGTTACGTCACCAATGAGTCAGTAGCTACAGCAGCTATATTAGCAAAAGAGCAGTCAGAGCAACAAAAAACTTATATAGCAACAACTCGGCTTTGCTTCAGCTCCCTATGGCTCAGGAGGAAGGAGAAGCGCAGTGACCGATGCAGAGCACCTTTACCCCAGCGCAGCTCCGCGGTAGAGCTTACAGCAGCACAGGCAAATCAAACTGATAAGCTGATAGGCTTGTGCTGGTATCAAAGCTGCACGTGGGGCAGACCTGATCCCATCAAAGTCAATATATATGCTAATAAAAAAAAAAAAAACAAAAAAACAACAAAACACAAAAAAAACCCCAAAAACTTAGGAGGATCTACAGGATAGAGGCAGATTCTGGTAAGTCATGTTTGAAGCAAGGAGGATTTATGAAGCAAATGACTGTTATTATTAGCTCTTTAGCTTCTGTAGCTAGTGTCCCTGCTAGTCTTGCAGGAGGGGAGCAGCTACCATTACATGGATTGTTTCCCATGTCTGAGAGAGGGAACCACGGGACTTACTGTATTCATTGGATTTGTGCTGCTAAACAGCACAGATAGAAACACAAGGCAAATCTGAAGTCACAGCATTTCCCTTTAACACATAGTGCAAGATCTGCTGGATGGCCCTGAAATTTCCATGACAATTTTATTGGAACTAGATGGGATGATTCATATGAAGAAAAATGCAGTTTTCTCTCGATCAGTGTCTCTTTTCATGCAGAATAGATCTATCTTCACACTGGCAAGCAAGAGCATTTGGACCTTGTAATTGCTTATGTTCTGCCTCTGTTTTTTTCCCTTATCCACTTGTACAGAAGATAAGAACAATAAACAGAAAATGGACCACAGGAGAGGAATGCTGATTTCATCTTGCCACTCCAGTAATACCACCAATCTGGTTTGATTTAATGATCAGTGAATAAATGACAACTGGTTGCATCTTTGGAGTACTGCAAACACAAATAAGTTTGGTAACGTGTTTTGACTTTGAAATGGTGCCCAGTTTCAGTTTAAATTCTTCTAGTAAAATGAACAGATTTTTGAGTTATTTCCAATCTGCTTAGGTTTGTTTGTGAAAATTACTTTTAATTCCAAAATGTAAGCACACTATATTTTACATTTTTCCTAGCCTGCAAATTACAAATGATGCAACTCATTGGTGTCACAAAGCCACAAAATAAAACCTCTGAAATAAAACTCCAGCAAGTTTCTCTCAGTTTTCCTTCTGACATTGTTCCAGGGGTTGCTAAAGCTCATAAATCAAAGGCCATGAGAGCTCTGAAACTCATTGAAACTGTGGAGTGGTTTTGGTTTATATGCTTTGGTTGTTTGTTTTTCTTGCTCCCAAGGAAAACATTTCATTAATGTTTTTAACAAATAGGTGAATAACTTAATGGCTGATCCTTTGTTTTATAGTCACAGAATCAAAGCTACTTGTAGCAATACAATTTATTCTCACAAGCAATAATGACTCTTGCAACATACCTAAAGCCTGAGTCTAGTTCATAACAAGCAGATAGCTTAATCAGGAACTTCATGACCTTTTGAATGCAGCATAAGATGTATCTACTTGACTGGAAGGGTTTTGCAGCTGGTTCTCCTGAGTCAGCAAGGATATACTCAAGGCTACTCAAAGACACTATCCCCAGGGTTTTGCACTTAACACAGACCCAAAGATGCTCCAGTTTCTCACATGGATGTGCTGCATCTAATCCAGTTTTTATCACACAGGGCATCCATCTTTTCCATGGTCATTCCCTTATCAGAAGCGGATGAAAGGTGCAGACAGCCTGAACTCCAGTGGCTGTAGGTGATATGCACGTCCTTGAAGCTCAAGGCATATAATGGAAACAATACAGGTTGTGGGTGAAATGGGTTTTCTACAGCTCCTTGATCTCTAGGTCATGCTTCTAGACAAGGTACAGTCACATCCTTCAGCTCAGGAGTTCTGGGAGTAAAAATAGACAGAAAATCCCAGATCATGGCTGCATGTCTGCTGAAGTAGAAAGAGAGGTGATATTGCTCTGATGGCCATGTGGTCTATCTATACAAAGCCAGATTTTGCTCTGTGCTACAGTGGCCTACTCCAAAAGCAACCCTGCAACAATGAGAGTGTTACGGGCTGGCAGCTAGAAGAACTGAGCTCAGAGTCAATAAATATTTTAGCTGGCCCAAGTAAATAGCAAAGCTAAGGTGGCAGAAAGTTCAGCGAATTTACCAGTCTGCATGTAGGAGCACTATAGACACTTGCTTAGGAGCTTTCATATCACACTTCCCAGCTGCAGGGTAGAGAATATCCTGAAGTATAAACACAAATTCACATTTAAACTCTTTGCTTCTTGGCAAAATATCCATCTGGAGTCAAGTTTTCCTATAATGTTTTGATTTGAGTGTAGAACATGATTTACTACAGTGTTTTAGTAGACTCAAAAAAAAAAAAAAAAAAAAGAGAGAGAGAGAGATACATTTTTATGCCAAATTATCATGATCTGCAGGATTTGGTATTCGAAGTACAGTTAGCAGTTACTTTGCTACTTCAGCAACATTTTGTTAAAAACGATGTGACTTTGGTAAGCCACACACTTCAGGAGCCATGTGATCACTTCAGACCTTCAGTTTCCCTGTATAACATAAAGCAAGGCTCTAACCCTCGCAGCAGGGCAGCTAGAAATATGAATCACATAGGTTCAAGATACTGCGTCCAGTTTTGGAGCCCCTATTACAAGAGGGATCTGGACATGCTCCAGCATGTCCAGAGAAGGGCCACGAGGAAGCTCAGAGGGCTGCAGCACCTCTGCTGTGAGGATGGACTGAAAAAGTTGGGGCTGTTCAGTTTGGAGAAGAGGAGGCTCCCAGGCGACATTATTGTGGCCTTCCAGTATATGAAGGGGGCCTACAGAAAAGCTGGAGAGGGACTTTTTAGGCTATCAGGTAGTGACAGAACTAGGGGGAATGGAGCAAAGCTGGAGAGGGGGAGATTCAGACTGGATGTGAGAAGGAAGTTCTTCACCATGAGAGTGGTGAGACTCTGGAACAGGTTGCCCAGGGAGGTGGTTTGGGCCACATCCCTGGAGGTGTTTAAGGGCAGGCTGGATGAGGCTGTGGGCAGCCTGATGTAGGGTAGGATGTCCCTGGGCATGTCAGGGTGGTTGGAACTGGCTGATCCTTATGGTCCCTTCCAACCCTGACCGATAATATGATTCTAAGATACAAAAGGACAGTAAAGGACACTACATTTATTGTTTTATATATCATTTTGCCATAATTCTGCAATATTTGACTTAACAAATTTAGAGCCCTTGAGTTTGCAGCACTGGAACAAAGTCACATCGAATCCTTTCTGTTTGTTGTCTGGGAGTTGCATCCAAAGTCCATTAAAATCCAAAGGGACTGATTTCATTGACTTTGCTACAATTTAGGGAAGGATTAAAACTTCAAATATGCACAAAAGTTTCGGGGCCCTGGGAGAAGCCCTGTCTCCATTCAAATGCCCCTTGGCTATGGCACAGACAGGGATTTACCTGCTATCCTGAGCAGGAATGGTTTTTCTGAGTTGGGGTTAAAGTGCATGTTTCTCTCTGACACAAATACTAATGTGTGCCAGTTTTAGAAACTTTGAACTTTTTCTCCAAACATTTGTTCCCGAACTCAATCACACATATGTTCTCAGAAAGCAAAAGAGAGACAGGATACAAGTAGAGCCAAAGGGAATGTGTTCAAAAATTTCAGCAAATATTAACAGAACGTATTTATTTATTTGCAGTTCCTGCCTGTCTCGAGCATTAGCAGCAATAATCAAAAGAAATTTAAAGCACAGCCAGCTCCTGATATCATATCTACTTATCATAGTGTTTATTTTTTCCCATCCTTCCCAGCTTAGATCTATATACTCTAGTATATAGATTTAAAATAGACTTTAAATTATGCTTTGCCAACAACGTGATTATTTAGGGCAGTTCTACTACCTGTGCTGCATTTTACTCTGGCTCAAGTGAAAAGAAACTGTGAAAATAAGCAAACCTTTCCAAAATCACCTTGTATAATAAGAAGAATGAGAAGTTATCTCAGCAGTCCTAGCATGCTGTTTTCATAACTGGATGTTTTGCATACACCCAGAATTTCAAATATGTATTTAAGTATGAAGAGTTTGTGGGTTTTTGTTTTTAATCTTCCTGCTATGTTTGGTGCATAATTGCCCGCTGAACACAGCTTTATATTGATTGGTCATATTGCTGCTTGCAAACTTATTGTTTAGCCACATCTGTTATTTCTCATATAGGTCGTTAATCCCCCATAATTAACTCATGGGAGGCCTGATTTTCTCAGACTTCAGGATTTAACAGAGACTGTTCCCTATCTCACCAGAGGTGCTCAGCACCAGGCGAGTCTGCATCCTAAGAGGGGTACCTTGAGTTCAAAGAGGTCTTATTAGTTGTGAAACACTGTAATTGGGTTTACTGGAACTGATCTTAAATTGTATATAATCAGATGTGATTAATCTTCTTTTGATACACCCATGTGTGCAGTATCTGAAGACTAATGATAACCTAGTCAATGTTACTACAAATAACAAAGTATTGATCATCTGGAAGAGGCTTCCTTCTCCCCAATCTGTTCAAATTAGCCTTTTTCATATAAAATGGATCTGACTTTTATGGACCCAAAGACAGATAGTCTCACCCAACAGCTGCATCTATGCATAAAAATAGGTGTTTTGTCTAAGGAATACTTGCTGTGGCTTTGTGAGGAGAATTTTCCCAATGAATGCTGGCCCAAAGAATTCCTTCTGGGTTGATCTTTTTGGGAATCATTCTTTCCTCCCACTAAACCCACTAAGTTTTTGGATCTCATAAACCACAAAACTCAAGAGATGTGAGGGTGCTCAGGAGCTCTGAACTGCCTCCCAAGCCCTCCACAACCAACTTGTTATTCGCTAAGATATTCAAGACAGAGCAGCTTGCTGATTTCCTTATGGCTAGTCCTGATCACCCACCATGGCTTGCTGCTGCAATGCCAGCCTGTGCTGTTGCACACTAAACATCATTCAATTATACAATTATAACATCACCCAATATACAATTATAACAAAAACTTCCCACACCATGCCATAGGAGCCTTTGTATCAACGTAGCACCTTACTTTGGCAGGTATCTCTGAGAAAAGGGATTGGTTAGACTTCTGATATAGTGTCGAATACTAGTATTTAATCAGAACTAGTAATGTAGTTAGATCTAAAATAATGGGGAAAAAATACTCTGCAGGCATAAATATTCATAGCTTCACTGAGTACCAACAAGTTATACTTGTTTATGCCAGCCCAGGGAATTAAACAGTTCAATGTAACAAAATATTTCCTACATAACAGCTTGATATGAGCATTTGTACAGCATAGCAGAGACCAAGCAGAAAGAATGTACAGTGAAACCTTCAACAGATTCTGGTATGACCTCCATCAGGAATAAAGCCAGTCCTTTCCCCCACTGCCAAGAAAGTCTGCTTTTTTGGTAAGGCTCGTGTTTCAACAAGCTAGACCAGACATTTTAAGCAAAAATAAATTTCTTCTGTTTGAGAAATCCTTTTTTCAGCATTGAGTGAACAAATAAACCTCCAAAAGGCACTCAACATGGAATTGAACAATTACAAGTCAAACAAGGGCCAAATGTTTCCCCCCTGGGAATGAATAAGGATTTAATGAAGACAGTAAAATGAGGAATAGGAGCCAGAAGTAGTCTCACCTGTGCATGGAGAGTGAACAAAGAAGAATTGGCACACATATTTGGTACCTCCCCCTTCCCATGCCCCCAGTGCTTCTGTCTCCAGCACACTTCTCTTATGCTTCAGAGCAAGCCAGGTCACAAAGACCTAGCATGTCTGCTGTTTTAATCCACAAACAACTGTCCAAGCAAAGGCATATGTGCAAAGAGCTTTCATTTGGATGCAATAGATACTTTTATTGTGGAAAGTTAGGAAATGATCCAGCATGGAGCAACAGCTGGAGCAGGAAGAGAGGATGGTGACTCCTGTTTCCCAGTGTAATAAGCAAGCAATGCATTGGGGAGATGTACACCATGTGCAGATGTGAGACTGCCAGGTATTAACTGGGGCTTGCTGCAGTACTGACTGGGAGATGCCAGCCAATTTATTTGTGAAAATCTAGATTTTTGCTAAAGACCATGTTCTGTCTAATGATAGCATGGGTTTGCTGTAATGATTAAGGCTCGAGTTTTCTCACATCTGTGAGGAATGCTTAGACATTCAAGTTTAAAAATAAAAATATCACTCTGGGCAGGATTTTAACGTTGGTTGGTTTTTTTTTTTCGGGGAGTGTGGGATGACGGGTGGGTGGATTAGATAGTAATCAGTTGAATAAACTCAGCTGAGCTTTGAAAGTTAAACTTCAAGCTATACAGGAAGATTTGCATGATGTGACATTAAAAAAAAAGAGCTTAATTGTGCCTAGCATGATCTGTTTTTATTAAGGTGTTCTAATATAAGTGCACTTTTATGCAATCATTTTTATGAGATATCCGAGTGCTTTAAAAACATATAAATGACTTAATAATGTGCTTGAGAATTCAACAAGTATAAACTGATAGACAGGAAACTAAGGCATAGAAGGGTTCAGTTAAGCAAGACCCTACATGACCAAATGCCACTTCTGGGAATTAAGTTAATGAAATTTGAATTATTGGTGACTGCCAAAGGAGGAGGAAGCATTTCCTTCCCGATATAAATGTCATTACAGAACAGAAATATGCACTAACAAAACACAATATTTTGATGTGATAAGGCATGTTTCCCTTCCTTACCCATTTTGCATGTGAGAATACACTCTGTTTGCACATTCAGATGCTTCTGCTATATTTAGCAGACTCTTTCATCACACACTGTTTTCTGCCTCTATCCACACATAAAGATTCAAAGAAACATCTTTCTATAGCATGTAAAGAAGTAACTAATGATATGCTATTGAGGAAGGAGTGTTCTCCTAGAGGAGACAGTTTCCTTTCAGAGACACTAAAACAAAACCTCTATTGAATTCTTGCTGGTAGCTTCATCTCATAGCTTTTTTTTTTTTTTTTTTAATTTATTTTTTTATTTTTTTATTACGCTGAAAATGGCACATGCTGACATGAGACTGTACAATGTGGTGCTTTACTATTTGCACATGAAGTCTGCCATTTATTCCTGCACACTGAGAAGATACAATTTCTAACCCAAGTGTTTAGAACAGGATTTTGTAGGTCACTTTTTAGAAGGAATTCCTTTGTTACAAAGGGGTTTGGTCTCAGAACTCCACATATGCTACAGTTCATTTCACCACATGCATATGAATTTGTTATTGAGGATGCACCCTTGCCACTGACGCATAATCAGGCTGCCTAAATGTTCTAGTGGATACAAAATATTCCAGGAATCTTAAACATTCAGTAGAAAGATAGGGTAAAAGAGCTTTTCTAATACCAGCGAAACAGTGTGGTACACTAAGCATTCCCAGTAAAAGAAAAAATATGTTTATGCTGACTATAAACTATGCATTTCCCTCACTAGCACAGCCTTTCCTAAGCCCTGTGGAAAACCAGGTAATGCTTTAAGTTTGCCAGATGTGGCAGGTCTTTACTAAATGTTGCATTGCACTGTTACAAGCCTTTGCTTGTGTTAACTTGTTGTGTTTGAAAGCAAATTTGCAAGCAAGTGGAACTTGTATCCCTATCTGTCAATAATTCCTCATCACACTCAACAAAAAGTCACTGCTTTCCTTTTTCCCCACCCCCTGAATGTGAAATTGCAGTAAATCAGTCAACAGCACTGTTTAGCATATAAAGCAGAAAACTTCAAAGCAAAGCAGCCTTTTCTCTCCACCTATGAAATTCCAGACCACGTTCCTAAATTCAGGGAAATCTACTCGTCTTTTCTACTTACAATTCAGAAAGCCTTGCTGATGCATATTAAAGGGCTGCTGTCAGCTTACATTGTTTAAAAATGGACTGATTAAAAAAACATTTGGGTACAGCACCCTTTAGATACTGTGCGAGCAACACACTCATCTGGTAACACTGCGCTCGCACAGCCTGCAGAGGACTGAATTATATCAGCTGACAATCCCCTCCGAATCTCAAATGTGTTTTTATTGTTTGACTTTATGAATTCCATTTCAATATTTTCCCCCCTCTTTTGCTAGCTCTTTCCTCAAGATTTATTCAAGGGAATCATGCCCACGTGTGCTCACTCCCACTTTTCTTCTTTCCACATACCTACCTATTACCAAATACATATTGAATCACCAATAACAACTATTTTTTTTTCCAAAGTGCAGGGGAAGGGTTGTCTATCTTCTTACATTATATTCTGCTTATCTTATGCAAGATAAACTAATGTTACATTACATTTATTTTCTCAAATTAAAACAAAACAACCAACAGATTAATGACTTTCATGTCAGTATATTTGACAAAGAGGATTATGGCCTATGTATTCCTCAGCAGTAGCATCGACAAGACATTCCTACTCTTTGTCCATCCCCTCCCCTCTTTCCTACCATGGTCAGATTTCACCATTCTAATTTATACAGATTAAAATGTTTGCAAGATTGTCTTGTAACCCAGATCATCCAAATTACCCCTTAAAGTAAATTTCTTCCCTGAAGCAGACGTATCATTAATCTGTGCCCTGAGAGTCCCCTTAACATTGCTCACCACCCATCTGTATAAGGAGGAGCCACTCCATATAGAATTAGATTACTATTTTCTGCAGCTGAAATTAATTTCTTTACATAGAATCAGCATGAGGTCTATGCACTATTCAATAACTGCTGAACCCTGATTATATTAGATTTTTTCACTCCTATTTTATCCAGTTCATTATCATGAACGATTTCCTTCCTGCTTCGTTGTGTGTTTAAGAGGCACAGGAAGTGAAGGCATCAAGAATTCCTGCAGTTACGCCACGGCTTCTGTTAGTGAGCTGCTTAAATCTGGGCTTTATGTCTATATTACATTAACAAACCTCTCATTTGGATACGTTGCCCTTTCCCAGGATCTCAATGTGCAGATTTCCGTCTGCCTGATCCACATTCACTGAAATCAAAAGAAAAAACTCCTGTTGGCCCCAATGATATTGAGGCTGTGCCCTGTTTAAACTGAAAAAAAATTGGAATAATCATTACACTAGAGATCTAAAAGGAATACATTGCAATGCACTGCCTTTTAATAACAACAACAACAAAAATTATCTTCTTCTCAAAAATCAGGATTTAAAATGGATTGGGCTGCTTCACTAACATGCCTAATAAAGTCAGCACGGTTCAGTCTTCACACATATTTATTCTCAGCGAAGTGTACAACGTTAAACTTGGCTATCAATGTAAACAGTTCCTACCTGTTATTCACAGGCTACAAGCAAAAAAAAAAGAAAAAAACCCCAACCAAACAAACAAAACAAAGAAACAAAAAAAAAGAGCAAGCTTTCTGAAGGGGATCTAAACTGTCTGGATCCTGAAAGCCATAAAAAGGAGTTTCAGAAGTATTACAGCTGAATAAAATAGCTGAGTTTGCACATTTGTTTGTCAAAGTGAGCTTCAGAAAGTGTAAATGATGCTGGGTTTACAAAAATGGGGACATTTAAACCAAATGGCTAAGCTTGCAAGCTGATGTACCAGTCAGACCAGTCTAACAGACTGTTCTTTTTCATGCCAGTTAGCCATTAGGCTGGCTTAAGTGTATGTTAAACTGCACTTTACTTGTTGCATATTTTAGTCTATGCAACACAATGGGAAATCAAGACAGCAGATAACAAGGAGCTACGGCAGCACCGATTCAAACTCAGGCTGTGCAAGCACCTGAAGTCTGTTTCAGAGCTTTACAGTTATGGAAACCTAAATTATCCAGTTTAAGTGAGGGTTAGATATGTCAATACAGCCTGCAATCTTGCCATCAATTGCAATATAGACATAGGCTGTGGGCTGATGTGAAAGCAGATAGAGCTGCAGCGGTTCAAGGAGTCACTACCTCCAGCTGTTTGTTACTGCCTGGTGTAGGAGTTTCTCCCCTTCCCTTAAAGGCAGGGGAGAGACGGTGTACCTGAGCAGCCTCAGTTCAAAGTGGCTTTGATGGGACATTATTGCCTCCACCGCTGAGGAGATAAGTGTGTCCAGTTTGAGACTGGAACTTATCTCATAGTAGTAGTTAGAGTGGGCTTCAATAAAACCACCGAAAATCTGTGCAAGATTAACATATTCCAATATACTAATTTCAGCTGCAGAAGCATTTTCCCTAATGATTGCAGCAACATTTGCCTAGCATTCGTGTTAGTACCAACAGAGACTGAGAGAAGACCTTGTTTATTGGGATTTGCAGGAATTGTGGCAGCAGCTGTTAGACAAAATACATCAAAGGAGTAATTTTCAAAATGCACCAGACCAAATAATAAGTCTAAGGGTCCAGAATGTTATCTCTGATGGAACCAAGCTGTCTAGTGATTCATTTTTTTGTCATTGTACAAAATGTTGCTTTTGGTACACGGTCTGTGTGGAGGAAGACACAAACTGCTCTGACTCATAATGTCTGTAAGGAAGGGTGAGTACAGCTCTTGTGTGTCTGTCTGTGTGTCTGTGACTGTATGTGCAATACAGACTGCAACAGAACTTACTGACAAAGATATCTTCACCAAAACATATATTTTAAATACATTGAATTTTGTTCCTACCAAGTCGTATCATCTCATCATAAACCAAAATCTGTTTGTGATCAAGGAAATGCTCTCTATCCATTGATCTTCTTCCTCAACTAATCCTCTAGATGCTTTAAAAGAATTCTGAATTGTTTTTTCTTTCACCATATTAATCAGGTACATGAAGATCTTATTCTCTATCCCACTATCTTAAGTTGATGGGGTTTTCGTAAGTTATAAATGTTTACATTAGCAGATGGTGATGTTTTATCCTTCATCATAGATCCTTAAATAGATTAAGGCAATGTTGTCAAACCCAAGGGAATTAAAGAAAAAGTCAGGCACACAGGAAACCTTATGGCCTGTGACAAATCAATACCTTTTTTAATCTCCATAAACATTGGGATTTCTACTATAAGAAGCTAATAGTGAGAATTCCTGGTCTTTTTTTTATGTTTTTGATACTGGATTACAAAGACAGGGCCTTTATTATGACTAATTGTAGTGAGTCCTCATTTTTAGTTGGAAATTGAATATGAAATTGCTCCTGTCCACTAAGCCAACTGGATGGTACCATTCTACACTTAGGTCCTGCCACTAACCTGGCATCTAAGTCTAGCACCCTGATGAGTTTTAACCAATGCTCCAACACAGGAAACTCCAAACCTGAGACTCAAAACTTGATGCTGCTGCATCTTGAAAAGGAAATTTCACCACAAAGTCATTGGTTATTCTGCAAGTGGTCTCACCGAACACTCCATGTTCACCAAGCATCATCTGGGACAGAAATTTTAGCCTGCTCTTGGGCTGGTTCACAAAGTTCCCACATGCAGTGCAGGTATCATCACCAGTACCTCAGCATCTTTTTAGCTGAGTTGAGCTGGATCAACAGCTTGTGCTGGGGTTTTTTTGGTTTGTTTCCTTTTTTTTTTTTTNTCTTTTTTTTTGTTTCCTTTTTTTTTTTTTTTTTTTTAAGTCAGCATTAAATTAAATCATCAGTTCTGCATTGTAGTTAACTGCAGTGACCACTAGTAACTATTCATATCTGGATTAAATGCAGAAGCCAAATCTGCATTAGTAACTCTTTCCACCTGGGATAAACCATGTGCATTACCCAAGCAGGCAGTTTCAGTAGCATCAGTTCCATCTCTCTGGAGTCACAAGGCCACACGCTTCTGCTCTTTTAAACATCAAGAAGGCAGCAGTTCACTAAGTTGTTGCCAAATGAAACAAAGAAAATCTTCCCCATGAGTGCAAACCAAAAGCAGAAGAAGAAAGGGGGAAAAAAAATAAAATAAAAGAGATATATCCAAAGTCTATTTTCACTTTTACCAGGTTTGGACATCTTTCCCCCTAAGGTTAGGTGTTCCTAGGATTAAGAAAAGCTGAAAATCAGTGCTCAGTACTTTAAAGAAAGAGAAAACTATGCCTGAGGACTTCAAATCAGAGATAGATTCCTGTTCCACTCACCTAATCTTTCTTAGGAGTAAGAAGGGAAAATGTGGTGATGGGTGGGCATTAAGGACCAAACCAGAAATATATTTTCCTACATTGACAGATAAATGTCAAAACCTTTTGCCTGTGCAGCTCTGTGCTTTGCAAAACCCTCAGTCAAGTACTTCCCCATCCACCAACCAAGTTCCAAGTTCAAACTGTTGAGTTCCAGTAGGTTAACCAAACCTGGCACACCCAGCCCTCCCAGATGCTAAGTACAGGTGAAAAAAACATCTCTCATCTTAGAAGTAAAGGCTTCTTGTCTCAGCAGTCAGTGCTTACCCAGTCATTCAAAACCCTGACTGACAGCATACACTTTGATTGAATACTCTAGTGGAAACAGCCCAAATAAAGCTGATCAGAGAACAGCAGCAATGGAGCAGCCAAAACTGAGATAGTTTGGAAGTAATTATAGTTGGTAGGGCTCATAGACAGCACTGACATCTTTTACGATGTTGAGTTCTAACGCAAGTTCTCATCTAGAACAACATGACCTACATGATTAATTTCCCACCCACAGTCCATCAGCCATTAAGAAGCAGCAGAGCAGATCCATGCCCATGTAGCTGTCCCTGCTGTGGAGACAAGAGCATCTAAAGGGGAAATGAATGCTACAAGTAGGTGCAAGAGCCTTGGTTGTCCTGCTTAAACCCATCTGCAGATCTGAATCACAGCCCTAAATCTTGGGGAAGCCAGAGCTATAAAACACATGAATTCTCAGTTCAGTGTATACTTCAGATGCTGGCCCTCACCAGTGACACACAAAACTAACCAGCTTATTACTTAGACTTGTGTTTTTTTCCTTAAGCAAGGGGACTTTGAAGTAATTTGCTCACAGGCAGTGTGATCTTTAAAGCTTGCTCTGAACTCGAATTATTCAAGTCCTGTTCCTAGGTGAACACTTTAAATACAGCACAGAGGCCTTTCTCTCTCCTCCCCAAAATGACAAAAGGCAATGATGGCTTGCAAAATCCAGTTTTGCATTCCACTTCAAAGTGTTTTATTTCATAAGCTGCTGAAGCTTTTTTGTATTGATCCCAGTTAAGGTCATCTATCAGCCAGTTTCTACTAGTCTTTTGCTCACTGCAGATTGTGGCACATTTGCCACCAAGGAAAATATGGAACCTGACAAATGGATGCAGCCAGAGAACTTCCAAAGCAGTATATGTACATGTCTTTCTGCATCTTTGCAGAGAAAGACGTAAACCCAGGCTTAGATAGTTCTGTGTTCATAAAGACAGTTAAAATGTACCTAATATAGACAGGACAGCAATGAATGCACATTTCAATACACATTCCTCACAAAAAAAAAAGTTTATATACACTTTATAGATGACACAGTTTTGACATATGAAATTATAAACAGGTATAAAAAAAACCCCAACCCAACTCTTTGAGTCCAAGCAAGCACAATTCAAAGTTGTCTTAGACATGCACACCCCCAAAATCTGCCAGGATACAGAGAAAAAAATATCTTTATATAAATTATTACTGTGGTCACAAGAGCGAGTGAAGGACCATACCAAATTGTTCTGACTTGCCAACAAATCAGAATAAAATGCCTTTTGAACTAGATGGCAATCCATTGAATTGGAATTATACGTTAGGGCTCCAGCTACCATGTTTGGCAGAGATTCAAACCCTGTATAAAATCACCTTCAGAAACTGGGCATGACCTCTGCTTTCAAGGGAAAGGGCTGCAATAATTCGGGCTGCTTCTTTTGCTTTGTTCTCCTGTGTCCTGAGAGTTCCAAAGGGAGACAGCAAATGCAGCAGGGCTTCCACCATGCTGATCTACTGACATCCTGCTGCCTATAGGAAATTAGCTCGTTGTAAACCAGCCACAGATGGGCCTCCAAGCCAAGCTCTGCACAGTGAGCACCAACACCATTGTGGCCATCAGACAGGAGCTAAGTGGCAAGAATCAGTTCAAATCTGATGCTTCCCAAAAGTGGGAGCTGAGCTCTGGGCTGCTGGTTCAGATCTCATCCAGGTGACTACACACTCACCACATCTGTCTGTTTAAGCTTGCTGTTTTGGTTTTTTGGTTTTGGTTTTTTTTTTTTTTTAATACTTCCATTGGGGAGACAGGAATCAAGACTATAAGAAACAAAATTAATTATTTTAGCCTCTTCAGATTTCTAGTAACACTACTGCCAAGTTATTTTTACAATGTTTAGACTACCTCAGTTTCCTAACAAATACACTAGAACTGGTCTGAACAAGACCAAACCACCACAGTGCAGACCAATGAACTGATTTTCAGATTGTCTAGACGTGATGCATATTACATCCATTTGCAATTGTTTGGTGCAAATCACATTATCAGGTGCATGCAGGGGCTTTCTCTAATGCTGGTGGTAGCTGAGATGATGCAAGGGTTTCATAGTTGGGGGCTTGAAAGAAGGAAGTGCATCTTAAACTTGAAAGATGAGTCTTGGTCTAATTGCTATGTTGTGGCTGAAAAGTCCATAGAGAAGAGATAGTAGTAAGATCCTAAGAGAGGAGCCAGCTAATTAGAGAAGAGGTGCAGCAGGTGGAAGAAAGTGTTTGTAAGCTGATAATGGGAAGCTTGCACGCAGGAGACAGTCAGCCAAGGGCAAGAAAGAAGTTTTAGCCTCTTTATGAGAAGACATTAATGGCAAATAATACTGTGAGATTTGGTATTTATTTTTTATTGGAGAGCTCTTGTTGTTCTGACTCTAATGCTGTAACATCTAAATACCTTGTTTTTGACTCAGCCTCCATGGGATATGGCAAATGCAAATGAAACCACCTCAGAAATGAAATCGGAGCCTCTATTTGTGCAGTATTTGTAGCTGTTTAAAATACTTTCTATGTCTATGTTTGATTCCAACCTGACATGGCAATTACTAAGAGTAGCATTTAAATGACTAAAGCATTTGCAAGAGACTGCATGCATCTCCATTTCTTTAGGCAAAACAACAGCACAATCTTCATAAGTGCTTGAACATCTAAACTTGAATTTCTGCCCTAAAATGTCCAATTCTTTTCTACTAATATGTAAGAAGGTTTTCTAGAGAAAAGTCCTCTGCAAATGGTTCTCAAATAACAAAAAACACCATAGCTTTGTCAGATTGTTCTGTTTGCAGCAGCTTGTTACACCAAACACACACTCACAGACAGGTTATGCAGCTCTAGGGGCGCTCATATTTAAATATTCTCTGCTTGTAGTTGATATTTCTCTGCTTTTAAAGTGTTGTAATGCTGCATTCTTTCAAGATCACGCAGAGTTGAATCATACACTCTATCACTTCAGCAAAAGAATAGCCTAACTAAAAAGTAAAAGGTGAAGTAAAAGGTGTTTTTTTTCACTTCATCCTAGATGAACAGCTGAAATAGGATAAATTCAAAAGACAATATAATTAAGGGGGAAAAAAAAAGTCAATCTGACACCTCTACATCGTATTTCATGAAAGAAAATAATCAGTTGTCTTCCCAAAGACAATGGCCCTGACTGTACATCTCATGTACAACAGAAGGAATAGCAAACCTGAAATTATTCTAAATGTTTCACAGGCCTATCGATTCCTTCAAGTTACAAGAGCTAAACAAAGACAGAGAATCACACTCTGACCCCTTTAAAAACATCAAAGTGCCACACTGCCTGTCCTGAATCTTCCTTGCACTCCAACCTTTGGTGATTATGTTACAGTGCAACTGATTATTCATAATCTGTCCTGAAACTACAAATTATTTATCGATTTTTCTCTAATATTATCAAGTTCTAAAGAATAATTACTGGTGTAATAGTTAGCCAAGTTGTTATGAGAATTGTAAGCCCTTTTGGTTAATGCATGGCATATGTCTGAGGCATTCAGCTAATTCACATATCTGTCTGCACTATTAATAGAGAAGGTTACATGCCAATTATCCAGGGTTCAATCAGCCTGTTAGGATACAATAGCTGCAGTGTTCACACACTTGATGTGCCACATTCCTCACAGACATTATAAGCAGCTGGTCCAGATAAGACCACTGGGGCTTTAATATTTAGGAATCACTCCTTCGTCCAATCTGGATTGGGATTTTTTTTATTGTTACGTTCACTGAGGTTCTTTTGTTACCTCTAATCTCTTTTTTATTTTTTTATTTTTTAATTTTTAGATTCAGCTGCATGGAAGTCAACCGACATTTCCCTCCCATTAAGACATTTCCCTCCCGTTAAGAAGGAAAACAGACCATTGTAAATGGCTGTAGCAAACTCGTCCATACAATAGATTCGGGAGTTCTCCAAATTCCCCCAAACTAACAGCATTCTTCTGTCGTGAGGAGGCATGTTAATACCTCCCGTATCACCCAAATCGGCAAAGGGGACACGTCGAAAAGATTGTTCCATATGAAAAGCTTAATCTCATTTAATGATTTTGCCTGCTTTATTGAAAAACAAAAAAAAAGCACCCGCGAAAACAAATCCAAAAACCATACAAACCCCCAAACCATTGATGTAGGTTGTTATTTAACCTGCATTTTTATTTTGCGATTATATTTTGGGGAATCGTAACTTCGGAAGAAGTGTTCTTATTTAGTTTTAGTGAAAGGTAAGAAACAGCATGCAAACAACCAAATTAGAGTGCCATGTTAGTGAAGCCACTGTGAGCTCGATTGGGGATTTCACCACATGAAAACCAGACATTCATCTGTTCCCATGGAGATACTCCTTCTCCCAGTCAATCAGGGAGCTGTTCAGGTCAAACAATAGGCAGTGGTTCCTTTTCTCATCTTACAAATAGATACCCCCTCCCTCCTCCTCCTTCTATTTATGGGTATTCTCAATAACATCTAAAAACAAGCAATTATATTTTCAAATTATTAGGGAAAAGTGTTCACTGAGATTTTTTTGATGCTTTCAGAAAAATCACCAGGGGCCTGAATTAAATAAAAACAAGGCCATCCTGGACTCTCGTACCCTGACTGCCCATGTACCCTCAACTTCTTTTCTGCAATATTTACACTATTTACATTACTATTAAATTAAGATCACCTGCACGGGACTTGAGCATCATTTGTTGCCAAACCACAGCAGAAGTGAGTGAAAACAGTCTCAGGTAATTGCATGTAACTTTTAAATTGTCAGAACAGAGAGAAAAGCATCGCAGAGTAATGCTGGGGGAAATGCAGAGTCTGATTATTTATGGAGCCGTTTATTTCCTAAAAATAAAGCAGCACATAGGAAGCAGTTGTACAACACAGAACAGAAAACAGAAGTGATGTTTTTAACAGTGCTGTTCCTGCTCAGGTATTTTGGGTAGGCTGAGGAACACCATGTCAAAGCATGTGGGTGGGATGTTTCCTATAAATTCAGGCCATTTGAATTCTGCTATTTCCTTACTGTTACCCATATGTTTTCACAAATTTGTGCATTAAAATTATATTATGCCTATATAAGAAACTACCTGTGCCTTTTTTTCAACTCTTGTGAAAACATTCTTACCTTTTGCATGATCAGGTATTAAATTTTCCTCTTTCAAAATACCTCTGTATTACTAAGCTCTGCAAATGCCCTAACACTTAAGCCTGCCCTGTCACTCCACCTGAGGAAGGGTGCTCATGAAACCAATCTGTTTAGCATCCTCCACCCCTTATTGATAATTTCATAACCTGTAGACCATTTTTGGCTGAGCTCCTGACATTTCTTAATTAATCTCTTGATTAATTCATCGTAGTGATGATTAATCCCTTGGATTTCATGCAAATGGATAACTCGGCAGAGGGGAAAGAGCACCCAAACCAAGGAGAAAGCAAGTAAAATGCCATAGTTATTTAACTGTCAGGTTAATCCACACATACCTGCCAACAGCCTTGTCTGGCTGCCCCTGCCCAGGTGCACACAAAAAAGCAGGTACAAAAAAAACCCAGATTGCAGTTAGATGATGAGAAGATTTGGGTTTATTACACAGAGTGGGAATCAGAAACATGTCTGGTAGTTATGCTGAAAGGGGGATGTGAGAGTCTATCACAAGTGAATAAAAAAATTGAAGTTCAATCCTTCTCAGAAAAGAAATTCTGTAAAAGTTTTCACTGAAGCTTGTGCCTGAAAAGCAATGCCACAACTTTGCACATACATGTGTAGAAATGAAGTGATATCTGGCTTAGTGGCCATGCCTGTGTAATGGCAGTGCTAGTACTTAATCATTTAATAAATATTAATGTGTGAAAGGAACTTTTGAGGGGAAAAAAAACAACAACAACAAAAACCACAAAAAAACCCCAGCAAAGATACTACACTACTCTCCTCTGAGTTGCTCCTTAAATACCATCTCTTCTGGGAGGCACCAGCAGCTGTTGGGCCAGACTGCAGGAACACTCATCCCAATACTCTCGCTGTCACATTGCGCTTCCCCTTGTTTTATTCACTAATTGTCTCCCACACTTCGAGGCTAAACTCCTTAGGAAGGCTCTGTGCACAATGCCTGCTTTTATGAGGGATTCATAGTGGGCCTCTTGGTGTTACTGTATTACAAATACTAAACAAAGGTAATCAGCTCCTGCCAAGGGTATGCTGAGACACAATCTAGCCCTTAGAAAGTATGGCAGTGTCTGGTGCAAGCGGGTAGAATTTCAAAATGGCATTAACCCAACTGGAAATGCATTTGCAGCAAACGAGAAACCAGGATTTTCCAAAGAAAATGATGGGAAGGAAATCTGGCAGAATAAGGAAGAGAGTTTTGTTTAGATGAAATCTCAAGGAGAAGCTTGAAGAAGAATTCTCATTCAGCTCACTGAGTAAGAATAGAACAGGAAACTGCAAATGACACCAGTGGTTTGGATTGTCCGATTAAGTAACTGCCCTCCTTTTTAATGAAGTCACTCAAGTACAACTAAACAGCAAAGCAAAGCAGGAAAGTCAATAGAGTTAAATTCTCGTAGCTTTAAACAAGCCTGGCCAGTTATGCGGCTTCTCAGAAAATTGCATTTCCATCCCCACACGGGAGATTTCCTTTCTCTGAACGATTGGGATAGAACAAAGAAATGGGAGCTCGAAACTGCTCCTAAACCGACTCTGTAAATAACCGCGGGGCGGGGGTGGGCTGTGTGGGACTGTGATAAATTATAAAGTCAGAGATAGTTAATAAACAAACAAAACTAAATTTCACACTGCCGGTGTTACTCGGTATTAGTGCCCTTTGTGCCAGCGCCCAGTGACTGCCTCTTCTTGTCCCTGATTTCTCACCTATTGAGAGAACACATTTGCAAGTGACTTATCCTTTGAAACAGGCAGCGCTGCTGAAAAGGGGCTGATGGTCTGGCACCTGTCCTTTAAACGCTTTTATCTATTCAATAAGGCTTGGCTGAATTAACCGTTTTAAAGAAGAGCTGTTTTCGCATACTGTAGTTAACCCATTAAAGGAACACTTTCATCACTCATGACTCTCTCTACGGGTATTTTTTTAATCTCTCTCCCTCCTTTGGGACAAAAGGTCCTGTGCGAACCCGAACTACTTCCCGTAAGTGCCGAGGGCTCTGTGTAACATCCTACATCAGCTTATTCAAACCGAATGCTTGGTACTGACTAATTCTTGGTCACGTATTCCTCTTGTGTCTTGATGCAAAGCTAAGAAGTTAGATCATGACCTTTCATATCAGCAGCGTGGTAAACAGACACCGCGTCTGGGCTCACTGTCTGCAGCTCTCGGGGTGTCAATGAAAGCTCAGATAAATATGTTTGCGAATATATTCAATGATATTTTATTAAACGACGTTTCTTTGATAAGGCAAATGGTTAAATAACACTATCAGAATAGAAAATACACTCCCTTTTCCTTTTATGCCTGCTGTGGAGTATTTCAAATGCAGCATGGTTTCAGATAGCACAAACTGTTGAACTTGCTATGGTAAAGCAGGAAGAGCTGGCAGCCATAAAAAGGAAGTTGCATGTCATATTAGAAATGAGCTAGAGGTGTCTGTAGTATTAATAGAAAAGGGGAAAGTAGCAAACAAAATATTACCTGGGGGAAAAAAAAAAAAGTTCTCAAACCAAAAGCAAAACTTCTGAAGAGCTGGATCCTTGATATGTGGCCATACCAAAGAAAAGGCAAGCAAAACTATGGACTAATTGATCTTTGAAACAAACAGAAACCTTGCTGGGGATTTTACGCTTGCAAAAGAGGCTGGAGGGAAATCAGGTGAGAATAATTAGTAGCAAGAAACCCTTTCTGTCCCAGAAAACTTGCATCAGGCCCGAGATGGGAATTCCACTTAAGTAAGTATGAATAGGATGATTTCTTTCACAAGATGAAGATCTCAGGCTAGATGGTGGACTCATTTCTGTAGGTACAAAGGATTTATTGCCTGTAACATAAGAAAAGACCTCTGGAATGACTACTTTGCTCCAAGTTGAACTGGTGAAATCCTTAACATTCAACAGAAAAACATCTGCTTGGTAGAAGGAAAGAGGCATTGCCATCAGATGGACCAAGATGGGCTTTTGCCAGGTGCAGTATCTTAAACGATCACTGATGTCTTGATCTAAAGTTACAACAGCACAGGAAATGCAGGCTCCCAGCCTGTCCTGTGCTCAGGTCATCCAGACCCCAAGAGAAATGAGCAATAATGAAATCAGCAACCAGCAGAACACATCTATCATTTAAAAATAATATTAACATTTTTATTTTGTCCCAGTGCAGCAGAATAGTAGGAGGAGTGTGGGATGTATGTGTTTAGATTGGCAAAGTGGGGGGCTAAAGTGCAGAGGCCCAAAACTACATGCACCAGTGATTCATATGAACTAATTCTTGTATCAAAATTTTCAGATTTTTACTATTCCATTATCTGGGAAATTCTGGGGGAATCCCGAATTCTTAGGCATCAGCAGCAATACTCATTTAAGAGGACAGAGTGAATATCTATACCCAAGACAGATCCGCAGAGTTACCAGGTTCCATATTCAAGGCTGTATTTCCAGGATGGCAAAAATTAGGCTGAATTTAGATATCTTTATCCTTGTGTGATGTTTATTCAAACCAGATGCCTCAAATTCCTTATGAATACTTAACAATAACTATTAATCAAGTATTCACATTGTACAGATTGTAATCAAGTGTTCAGATCCAAGTCTGCTTCAGATACCAAGAAAGAGTGAATCTTCTAAACTTCCTTCACCAAGAAGGGATCAAAGAAAATTATGGTAAACAACATGTAGCTCCCAAGAGCTATTACACAGAAGCAGCCTGGAAAATTCCTACAGAGTAGAAAATATTAGCAGTGATATTTTATATGACTCGTGCTAAGTAATACTCAGGAATCCCAGTGATGAATCAGGACCTCAGGAGAATCTTAATGCAGACCGAGGTCCTGTCCCAGAGACACCACAGTTTAGAGATTACAGAGCTCTAAATATTAAACTACTTTCTGGAGTGAGTTCTCTTTAGTAGTCAAGTAAGACAACAGTAACTACAAGACAAATGATGTGATATGTGTTTTTTTTTCCAGGGACGTAGTACTCTGCAGACCACAGTTTCTACAACATGGACTTTTCTTTGACTAAATTGTGATGCTGGGGAGTCTTAAATTGAGTAATGTAAATATATCCTGAAATTAATAAATGGGACTGACACATGCCTTATTCACAACCTGATGGCATACTTTATGCAATCTTTAACTTCAGAACAATTCAAACAATCATACTAAGTGCAGTGGTATAAAGAAGTATGCTATGGACTGCAGACCACGGGCAAACAACAGACCTGATGACTGTTCTTGGTTTAGAAGAATGCATAAACAAAGTGGCCATAAAGACCCAAGCTTATGTGTGCTAAGTATTTGCCTAAGCATAACTGCTCTCTGGAACAACCAAATCCAAGCAAAATAAAGTTGTCTAACAGGATGTTAATAGAAGAAAATGTAACTACTCAATTTCTTAGCTGTCCTTGCTGATAGTTACTATTAATTTTCCTAAATACACACAACTGAGACCTTACACATCAGACCTGAACAGAGCACTCTGACTCAGAGATTTACTTCCAGGTAGTAAGTCTATTAGATGGCCGATTAGTAAGTTTAATTTTTAAAGCAAGTTGTTCACAATAAGAGTGCATTGACCAAAAATATAATGAATCATCACAAATGTTACCACCAATTCTTTAAACTCATATAATAGCCTAAAGAAACTGAGGATGTTCCACAGTAACAAAACCCCAACACTGACAAAGCTCCTCATTTCCTCTCAGGCCTTGAACCTCTCTGTGGAAATGTGGAAAACATATTTCTAAGATGAATGTCTTTTGTTACTGCATCACGATTGCATGGTTCTAGTGGTACCACCAGCACAAGAGGAGAAGGAAGCAGTTCGAATGGGCACTTGGTTTTCATCTCATGTATGAATATTGTAATTCTTGTAATACACTTCTGCATGAAGAAATGAAGATACTTCAGATATATCACTGGTTGGAGTGTCCTATATGAAGCCCAATTGCTACACAGAGAGACTTTTAATTCTAATTCTTTGGTTGCCTCCTAGTCATTGTTTTGGTATTGAAAAACAAAAAGCTGAGTTGTCTGCTAAATTTTCTCGAACTGACTCTTCACCCAATGTGTGATAATTTGGAAGGTTAATTTCTATTCAGCCGGTTTGTTTCTTTGTTTTCTAATTTGCACAACTGAAACTCAAGTCAGTCAATAAGCTGGTACACCAGCCCTGACTCAGCTCTCAAGTATGTCAGTGTATCTTGGGTGTGACTCCCTGAAGTCAATCTCGTATAAAATTAAACCAAAAATGAGTAGAAGGGTACTCAGAATGCCTGATGCAGAACAGCCAGGGCAACACAGCGGCATTCTAGAAGGTCCTCTCCCTCATTTTCAAGCGGGGTTCAGTGCTTCTCAGCCTGGCAGGAGTTCCCTACCTCCCTGACACACAGAGCACAGTGAACAACCAAGCTCTGAAACCCGGAGGATGTCACCCGTAAGACGTCATGTGCGCACACCTCAGAGAAAGCAGCAGATAGCAGCAAAGCCTGCTTAGCCTAAGGGAAAAAAAACCCCAAAAACCTCTGTAAAAGATCAGGGACAGAGGAAACCGAAATCTGCCAAATCCTGCCCGTCTGGTGGCAGACACCCTCAATTTTTTTAAATTTTTTTTTTTTTTTTTAAAATCTTCAGGCAGCTGTAAAAAACAAGCCCACTCCC
>VWZI01014428.1:519194-535795 GCA_013396835.1 Psilopogon haemacephalus
CCGATCTAAAGAAAGAAAAAAAAATTAACATCAGAAGAAAGTGAAGGTTACTGTAGCCCAGACATGACAGTGTAAAAATGTAAGCATTTTAACTTAAAAGGCATACAAAATAAATAGTATCACTTTCCATTACATTATTGCTTAAACTGTTCCTGTTTTCTGGTTTGCAGTTGCTCAGGCTCCTGAAAATTTGGCACCAGAAACAAGTCTCCAGAATACAGCTTTCCACTTATAGAAAGGCTATATATGTTCCCCACAGAGAGCTGAACCTAAAACTGAGAGCAAGCTCTATATTGTCATTAGATTGTCATCAGTGTTTGCACTAGGAACTAAAATGGGAAGAGCATGCCCATTTATTTTATTTTCTTTCTGTTTTTTTTTTCCCCCCTTTTTAAAAAGTAAACCTCAGTGAACCATGTGCTTAAAGTTAAGCACATGTTTAAAGTGTTTTAGGAAATAGGAATGGCTTAACGTATGTCTTTGGAGGGAAAGAGCTGATAAGACAGATTACAGTTTTACCGCAGAACTGACACAAGAATGGATTCAAAACCTCTTTTGAACTAAACCCAGCTATAATACAATCTTTGTCTACACCAAAGCCTTGGCTTTGTGACCAGAAAACTGGATTTTTATTACATAAATTCCTCCCCCAAAACGTTAACTGTGCCCTCATGCCACTTTTGTTAGCTCTTCTGAAAACAAATAATGGAATCTATTTATATGGTTCTGACATCCTTGGTACAGATGAAGTGATGACTTTAAGCCACTCCAGTTATATTAACATAACTTCATTGATGACTCTCATTTTGGAAATCAAGCAGTCAGCTAAGTACAGTTGTGTAAGAGTAATTCAGTAAGGCAGAAAAATTGCCTGTGTAGGCAAACCCACATGATTTTTAGTCCTGGCATATAATCTTGTAGTGCTGGCAAGCAGAGTTTCCAGGGGAAAGGACTGGTCTTTCTCTTCCAGCATTTTAGAGTGCCTAGCTCAGAAGCTCCTGATCCATGACTGTGTAAATTAATTAATATTAACAATTTTATTATTAATAAAATCAATTGAGAAACTACAGCTAGTCCCAGTAGCCCTTCAGAGCTTTGTGCTGGCATGCTCCAGAGGGACAGCACAGTATGTGTGAATGGGAAACCACACACAAAATGAGAAGACAACAAGGTGCCCTAAAAGAGCACGATAAAGAGGACCCCTCCATTCAGGCCAAACCTATCTGTCTCTGTATTTGTACTTTCAGAGCAATAGGGGAGAGAGAACTTAATGCATACAGCAGGGTGGCCTGGTGCAATGTCCAACCTGAGCAGGACATTTTGGGGAGCATTTCAAAACAGCAGGTACAAACACAGGTGCCATATCCCTAGCCCTGGTATGCCAAACTAAATTCACATAAGGGAAAAGCAAGATGAAAGCAAGTCAGGAGTGACCACACGTGCTGTTCTGTGGCCAGAGGAGAGCAGGCAACAGCCTGAGGCAAGAAGTAAGGAGCCTTGTACGGAAACTCAGCCACCAGATTTGTCCACAACCTGAGTTTCTTTCCTTCTCTGCCAGCCCTCTCTCTCAACACCAAAAAGAAAAAGAAGGAAAAAAATTAAAATCCAGTATTGAAATCAGAGGTTGTTAGGCAACTTAGCTAAATTTATATCCATACTCAACACTCTACTGCTTCCTTAAGGGAACAGCTTTCCTATCGGAGGCTGTTGGTTTACATCCATCATTCTCTTTTCCAGCCTGTACAATGGTAAACACCTGTTCATTTAGCAGCTGATGGAAGACATAATGGCTGTGTAACTGTAAATAGTCAGCAGCTGTAAATGTTGATGCAAATCATACCTAAATGATTGAAAGAGCTGACAGCCTATTATGCATCCTGTGAGCAATGCCGCTCCACTCTCGTGGCATTTCATTTTTCCTCAGCAGTGACAAGCCTGGTTTTGCTCAAGTTAGAGGATGGAAGTACATTCTTCATTAGATCTAAGAATCAGTAACACCTTACTCTCGTGGTTAAAGTTTTAAAGTGATCTTTTGATAAGAATTATTGCACTCTGGCTCCTGTCCCAGCTCTGTTGAGGGCAGAGGCTGAAAGATATATTTGAAGTTCCGATACTAGAAAATTAGTTGCGGGTGGAGGAGAATGGTAAAGCTGCCTGTTCTAAGTGGAAATGACACTAGTTTCAAAAACATCCGTGAAAGAACTGTTTAGCAAATTCATTTTTAAAAGCAGATCATTGCAGCCCAACTACCTCTCCAAGGAAACTTTTGACTCGGTGCTTACTGTGCCAAAACAGGGAACAGCTTCAACTGAAATGCGCGCACATGAACACACATCCCCCCCTCACATACTGCTCTTCACAGCTAGTAGGAAGTGGTATAACAGATAAATCACTGGAGCAGAGTTCAGGAAGCTTTAGCCGTGTCAGAGCTATTAAGCCAGTTCTGTCCTGTTCCTCAGGAGAGTGCCCTCGGGATGCTTGTGGTGTGGGGGGCAGAGCATCACTGTGCTCCCCTAGCTGCCAGACATCCATCTGAGCTATCTGCTCGGTCACTTGAAGGCAATACTGCAGATATTTTGTACAGAGCATCTTTTTGCTGCTGTGGGTCAAAGGTGTTTTTCAAGCAGTGGCTCAGCTGTGGCTGTGGCATTTGTCTGTCCAACTCGCCGAACTCTTCTGCTATGAGGGGAGAAGCTGATGCAGCATCGCCAGAACACACTGGGGAGTTCACACAGAAGGAACAGTGGAGATGTGTAGCATTTTTCTGCAGCTGCTGCTCCCAGTGAAACCATTCAGGGTCTGATCTCCACTGGGAATAGTGGTATCACTCTTCCTTCTTTCCTTGCTCATGCTTCCATGGATGCCAGACCAGGGAACTGATCCGGCCCAAGGATGAACAGAGGTGGGGAGGATTTAGACCAGATTAAGCTATTGTAAAAGCACAGCCTGAAGGCACGTATTTGCATTAAAAACGCCACTCAAAAATATCATAACCTCATTCAGCATGACTATATTGGCAAATTTTCTTCTGAAGACCTGCCCAGCATCTTGTAAACACCTTACAGAAAATTAACTAAATTCATCTAATTTCAGAGGTACAAGCTCAATATGTTTCTGCATCATTCATTGCCCAGATAAAATATTTATGAGCAGGGAATTTGTTATTGCATTATCTGCTTTCCTAAAGTCTACTTTAAAGAAACAAATCCATGAAATAGGAAATTACTTTTTTTGTGCACACTCTTTTAGCAATGGCAGTTAAAATGTAAATAATTTTACCTTTTAACAAATAATGGAAATTATCTGTGCTGGCACAAAACCCTGTAAAACATAATTAATTGCAAAACATTGCTTGCAAATATTTTTACAGTAAATATTGTTTATTTGAATACTAATTAATTTAATGTCAAAAATAATCTCTCATGTTATAAATAACTTCACTGTCTAACATCTTTAAGCTGCATGTCTTCTTTCTTTCTCTCTCCCTCTTCCTCCTACTCCAATAGTGTCAAATTGCATTGAAGTCAATTAAGAACTGCTCATTTATTATACACACCTTGTTAAAGCAAGGAGGATAATTAAATGCCAAGACTCCTTTTCCTTCATGTCCGTGATTTCAAGTAACACGATAGGTAATAAGGATTTTTGAGATTAAATGGCTTATAAATAGAGGTATAGGATTTTTTTTAAAAGGCCCCATTGTAGGAAGGCCCATTTCTTTGATTTTAACTATTGAAGTGTGCATTAACCTGTGGGGCTGATGTTGCAGGGACAGGGGGATTAAGCCCTTTTTAAAAAAAAATCCTGTAAGTGAAAGGTTTTATTGGATGAGGAGAATGAGGAGAGTGGCAAAGGCAAAAAGACAGCTGGGGAATGAATGATGAGCAGAGCCCTTTGTGCCACCATTTGGTTTTAACACGAGGATTGCTGTGAAATGGTGGCTCTTGCTAAAGGAGAGGCAGCACGAAAATATCCCAGCTGTGATCCCTTCTGGTTAAGCAAGGTGATGTAAAAGGAGAGAAAAGAAGAATCTTTAAAACATCTTTATAACAAATCTTGCTTTTCACAGTTATGAATACAGAATGACAAATAAACTTTTGTCTCTTATACATGGGTCAGTCCACCTGTACTACGTCAACATAACTTAAAGCACTAAGAATGAACTACTAAAAAGTGCACTCTGCTACAACACCAAAACATGGATTCCCTCTAACGGTTTTGAGTTATTTATTAATAACATTGAAGTGATTCTGGGGAGTGGAGATAGCCAGACACACGGCAACAAGTTTATTTTACTGTCCTGAAAGTAAATGGAAAACCCCAGTAGCCTTATCCATAATAATAGAGCATCTGGGCAACAATGGTTTCTCCATGGGTATGCATGAGGAAGCCTTCCTTTTATGAAAATCACCTATTTCATAATTGTCTTTTCTAGGCAAGGAGTAGGATTTGAAACAAAATCTAAGCACTTCCCCGCCCCCTCCCGATCTCACCCCTGCTCCCCCCCCNAGCAAAAATCTGAATAGTCACTTTTTTCCCTCTGAAGAATGTGCACATAGATCAGATAAAGAAAAGTTCAGACTACTGAAATTTGCACCCATAAATTACGTCTCGGACAAGAAAGCATTGGCCAAGCCATGCTGAAAAACATCTCCTTAAATGTTCCTTCCTCCTAAGCAAGAGCAGCCTAGTTCATTCAAGGTGACTCATTGAAATACATATTTAAGGCCACGTGTCATTCCACTATTATTTATTGCTGAACACAAAGTCCCCAAACAGAATGGGAAAGCCACAATCCTGAACTCGAGGAGTTTGAAGTGCACTCACGGCAGATCTGTTCTGCTGTTTCTGGGAGATAAATTTACTCCAGAGGCTTTAAAATTTTAATTCTCAGGTGTAACATAAAAACAAACCAACATCCTGAAGAACAGTTACCGGTTCCACATACCAGCTGTCTGCTAAAGTTAAATATGTTGGATGTTTTCTGAACCAATATGAAGCAATTAGGCTCGATTGAGGTTTAATGATTCTCCAAATGCCTTTTTTGTTCTGTTCCTTTGTCCTGAGGGTTCTTCCTATCACGTCGGACCCAACCGAGGGCGGATGATAAAGTGCACATCTTTGATTGGGAGGTTTGAATAAGAATTCACTCCTAACAGCTTTTTCCCCTGAAGGAAATAATGGTATGAAATAAATAAATAAACAAGCAAACAATTAAGAAACTGGCTCTGTCCTATTTCCTTGACGAAAGCAAATTGGCCCTTCCCACCCCCCACTCCCCCCCCCATCCTTTTTCTTATTTTATTTTTTATTTTGCTGCTTTTCTATGGGCTTCTTCCTCTAGACAGCCCCTCCTGAGCAGGGGGGGCAGTTCAGTGTATTAAAGGTTTCAAATGCTGATGTTTAACTGTTTTCAACGAATATGTTAATTACAATGGACAAGCCTTTAGCACTCTGCTGAAACAGCAGCCTGAACATTGTGTATTTAGCAGATCCTATAAGGTGATGACAGCTCACAAGGAGTTGATAAACGCCATTCCTTAGGAAGATAAATGTAAACCAAGCCTTAAATCTCTGGCAATTTATTCACAAATCAAATTATTTTGCAATAACGCTTTAAATTTAAGGGACTGAGAATTTTTAAAAGCAGCAATGGAACTCGGGCTTGGCTTTTGTTTATAAGCATTGAGAAAAACATGACACAAAATGCAAAAGTCAAAACAAAAGAAGGTTAGGAGGAAGACATTAATATTCTCTACTTGTATGGGTCCCAGCTCCCTGCTGCGATGACCTCACTTGCTCGTCGCAATAACTGACCCCCAGCAAAGACTTGCAGAGCAAGTCCCCATCTTTTTGAAAGTAATACCAGCCTCAAAAGATCTAAAGCAGCAGACGCATTTCAGAGCTTATCTAGCTAGAGTGCTGCAGCAAAACTACTGCGTGGACACTCACACCAATGTGGACCCTTTGTTTTGCTGGGACCACCCAGCCCAGATGCTCCCCAGTAGGCTGTAGGGTTTGGGCAGCCACTAAGCTTACAGGTGACAGACCTTGTTCATCAGACAAGACTCCTTAACAGACACAGGAACCAGAAGAGGAATGATTAAGCCTTTTTTAAAGCATAAAACTTCACTCCACATTCCCTTCTACTGAAGAAGCAGCTGCCCAGGGCTGTGAATATTCTCTCACTTTCCAGGTGTACTGTCACTAGGGAGCTGGTGGCAATACTGATTGGATTTTTCTTGCACAGATCTGCATATCACAGAGTCCCCACACAAATCTGTGGTCCTCAGGGGCAATGCTTGGAGGATTTAGTACTATAAAGCATTTCAGAAGCCTGATACAGGACCACAATTCTGCTTAAAAGTGTTTCAGGAGCATTATAATTTTATTTTATTTTTTTTACAAATAGATTTTGATATAGTATTATGATGGCTTGTGGGGTTGGGATTTTTTTGTTTTTGCCGTGGTGTTTTGTTTTTTTTTTTAAGGAATGAGACGACTTATATTTTACCAGCAAAAATATGTCTTGTGGTTTTAACTTTCTGTGGATACCTCAGCCTTTGGCATAAAAACGCTAGGTGTAATTCTCTGTTAACTTTAGAAAACAACATATGTGGGAGCCATGAAATGGAAGTTGCTGACATGCACACCATAAAAAAATAAAATTAAAGAAGGACCATAGCTCCTGATACTTTCTTTTTGAATGTAACTGCATGTAAACACAGTGAAACAAAAGCTCAGCACAGGCTTTGGAGATGCTTGGTCAGTTGTGCTGTCTAATACTATTGGCACATACAGATTTTAGATTTTTAAATATTTTTTCCCTGTTTATTTCTTTCTTCACCTGTGTTTGTACTCTAAAGGGCTCATAGCTTTTTTCACATACCTGAATCATCTAAGACAAATATTTACTGTACACATAAGATGCGGGTCAGGGAAGGATCACGAAGTTAAGGGTCTCCATTGAAGCTCTGTTTTGTGAATCCTGAAGTCCAGTTTGGTGATATTTTGCACCAGTTATAAAAGAGTAATCCTTTGGATTACACTCCAGGAACAAAATGAGCTGCTTCTTGAGAACACTGTTCTTAAATGTAAGTATAATTGTGATTTGGGATAAGCAAGGAATCACTTCTGCACTGGGATATCAGAAACTGCAACTGAATAAGTAACACGTGTAACGGAGACCCAAGACACACATAAGCACTATGTCATCAACATAGTACTTTGTTACAGCTTTGATGAAATCAAAGAAATTGCACCACCGGTATGTCTGGCACACTGGAAGGACACATATTAAAGCTGCTTTATAAACCTCCTACTGGTACTGAAACACTGGGATGTCCCACTTGCATATACAATACACCATCACATAGTTGCATGAAACACTGTCAAGTTCATACCTGGATTTTTTTTTTTTGGTTACTAAAAAAAACACCAAAATCCCCCCCCCCCAAAACTCAACCCCAACAAAATAGTGCTACATCTATGTCTCAGAGCCTACTGAGAAAGGATGTGTAGGTGCATGAAGCCGCAAGGCTGGCTGTGCTTTGAACAGGAACTGCCTGCTGCTATTCCAGCACATAAAACAAAACCTGCCATAATCCAGTGGTGAGGTCCCTGAATACTCTTACTTCTGCAGCGCTGCCCCAAGTAGCAGCTGTACCTCAGTTAAAATACACTTTTTATTGATTCCCCAAAATTGACAATTGCTGATAACTGCACTTATATGCTTGTGGAAGTACAGAAGTGCTCATGCAACTATCACAGGAAGCTCCTACAGCAAAAATTCCATCTTAATTGATGAACTTCATTTATCATATCTGTTGACCAAGCAGAGCCACATCTAAGGCAGATTTTTCTCATTCTGATTTCAGGAAGGTGCATGTGATGAGAAAATCACTGGCTCTACATAGGTTAAAATCCTTTCATGTGGAAGTTTGAAATAGGTACCAGGCTCAAGGATTTGATTGGTATAAGTTTCAGACATATATTGTGCGAAGCCATTTGGAGAGATTCAATGCTTTGTTTTTTTTTAATCAGCATCTTAATGAGTCACTTAGAGTGCTCACACACAAAGTCACACAAAAATGCCTCGAGCAAGGGCTTACAGTAAAAATGTTTGGGGTATGTGTCAATGGCTGCAGAATGGGCAGCATTATAATTTGTTCAAAGCTATTTGGTGTCTGTGCAAGACTTCTGACTAAGAGAGACTTCCTATTATTTAAAATATTTTGGGGTATTTTCATTGGGAAAATTTGAAACGTTTTGTCATCTGCTTACACAAGGGAAATTTCCTCACTGCTGCTGATGTCACAATTTGTTCAGCTGTATGCATGAAAGGTGGGAGTCTTTGTTTAGCCACAGCTCTGCTGAATTTCAGCGTTTTTTCTACATCAGCTGCTTTGACCACAGGCAGCAGCAGCCTGTTCCTCAAAAGGTGCTATGCAGAGATTGTTAATAAATAAATCAGTTTTGTCAAGGAAGTTACCGATGTCCACAACAGAAACACTGAAGCACAGATGACACAATTTTCTCAAGTTCCCAAGTTAATTCGGTATCACAGAATAGAACAGAGTCTTTCTAAATGCAATTACAAATCCTTTGGACTAATCTATCTCGATTTAAATGTTAATTGGTCTATTCCACATGCAATTTCTCTATTCTGAACAATGCAGAGTCTCCCAGATTCCAGCCAAATATTTTGTCCCACTCAGGGCACATAACTGCTTTCTAATTATCTTCCCCGTTTCTTCTTGTAATATGATACCCAAAATATTTTCAGTTTTAAGTCCCTTATTCTGTGATTACTGATTTTTTTTGCCCCCTCCATATATTAACATTTCAGACTTATGAGTCTCATAGTAAAAATTAATAATTATACTGTAATACATCTCATTTAATTGCAATGTAAGAATGGCACCAGACAAATACCAACATAAGCATCACAGCTGTAGATAGTACATTACTTTGCATAAAAATGTGTTATTTATTATTGTCCTGAAACTCCCCCACGTTAAAATATTCCCTAAACTGTCCCTCCAGAGAACATTTATAGGAAAAAAGGCTTAGTTTCTAGCTAAGAATGATATGTTACTTTTGTTTTGCGCAAGTACTGTATCTAATACTGTGGCTGTTTAGATCTTAGGTCATGGCAAGAAGAGAAAAGGAGATATTAACATATCAATGAAACACTCTCCTCGGGAGCCGTGGAGTGGGAACAATATTTGCATCTACAGTTTGTTAACAGCACAGGCAAAACTGCTAGTGAAAATTCTTAAATTAGGGTTTAATGCGATGGTCTCTGTTTTCAAAAGAGAAACAAAAAGCCACCATAAAGCCCTTGCGCTCAGAAGTGGCTTGTTCTGTGTCAGTATCACTGTAAATCACCAGTAAAGACCTGAGCCTCTTTTGGTTAGGTAGAGAACAAACTCCTGTAATAACAGATTAATCCAGAACTGCCTTACTGCAGTCTTCTCCGGCTCCCAAGTGGGAAAGTTATGCAGCTAATCTAAAGTATAATTGCTCGAGATATAGCAAATTAATTCTGTTATTTATCTGAAGAAATTACTAGGTGCAAAAACCACCTGATCGGATAAGGCCTCACTAGAAAAGCAACTTCTCCCTAATGTTGACTAATCTAATATTTGGGGTATTGGAGGATCTTGCCGAATGCAGAAGATCCCATCAACAGCTGATTTGTTTCCTGAGGAACATTTGTTAATAGTGTCCTATGCCTTGGAGCTTGAGAAGCTGTGGGGGTTTTTTTGTTCTTGCCTTAAAGTACCTGTGGCTCTTTCTGATGCACATCTAACTTTTTTCTGGCCCCAGGAACATCTTGTGATAATGAGTTTCATGGAACATTTGGGCTTCCTTTAGCCACTTTAAACATGCCACTCATCTCCTAGCCACCTTTATTTATGAAGTACTTCTTGTTAAAGGAAAATTGAATACAGTATTCCAGATGACATCAGGCCATTAACAATTTATATTTTCTTTTCTATCACACTCCTTATATGGCCTAATATTTTTGTAAAAAGAAAACGAAATCCTGACAGAACGTTGAACAGAAATCCCATTAAACTGTCCTCGATAATGCACAGGTCTTTTTTCACACTTCTAGAGCTCACTGGGAAAAAAATACCAGGCATTTTCTTTGGAACCATATGTGGATGGAATTGTAAGGATGTTCACTAACCTTAGCTATATTTAAAGATGTTGTTAGAACGGATGCAAATATCAAGACACCAGAGCTAATTGTTTTCTGGAAAACGCCATCAGCTTGCCTCCATCTTCCCAAGCATTATCCTCTTCTTAGAAAAGTCAAAAAGGGCAAAAGCCAAAGAGGACTCAGTATTTCTGAAGTCCCAGACACATGTTTAAGAAAATAAATGTGGAATTATGGAACTTGGCATTGCCAATCATTTCTGAAACGCATTAACTGAGTGATTTTATGGAGCGCCAAGAACTTGGCTAAAATGTTAACTTTCAGACTGAGGGTTCAGGGCCCAGATTTTAAAGTGATAGGCACCCATAGGTTCTACAAAAGCCACCGTGGACTATAGCACTTCATAAAAATCAGTCCTCATGTGGTTTATTTAATTTATTTTTAAAAAGATTTTCTTTGCTTTAGTCCACTAACAACTAATTAAGCTGCCTCCAGATTAAGAGGCTGAGCCAAGAATTACAGGATATGCCACATGCTTTCTCAAGGCAAATATTTACAGTTGTTTGTTGGGTTTATGTCTTTGACGTCTATCTTCTACACATAGGCCATTAAAAAAATGCAACATCACAAAAATCACCACATGACATTATGTGAAAGATTTGCTTTTTGAAAAGCAAGATGTATTCAACGCCAGCTTGCAAATTGTTTTGCAGATGCTATTTCTATAATGCTGGCATGGCTCCTTTTAGCAAGGGGGGTTGGTGGTGGGGAGAGAGAAACATAAAAGACTTAGATCAAAGATTCTTTTTTGGTAGGCAAAGGCTTCTGGCTTCTTTTTCCTAATAGAAAAAGTTTGTGATATCAGAGGAGACCGCACATCAAGCAGGGTTATGCAGCCCAGCTTTAGCATTCTCTTTATTCGTGCTTTGTGCTTGCTGCCGCTCCCTTGTCACTGTGTTGGTGTTTTATGGGGGCCTCTGCAGGATTTAGAGAACACAAGCAGAAAGTACCGTAGAAATAAAGACGTCTGGTAATTTCTCTATCATTGCTGTTAAACTAACCCTATGACTGCCTGTCCTCAATAAGGCTAAGCCAGTGAAAAGCTTCAATGTCTTCTTGATGTGCCTAATGGTCGCACGGCAAATGCATCCCTGTGCAGGAGAAAGCAAATTCCTCAGGGCATTGCCTGGTCTTGCTAAATTCACAGGTGCCTCTGATTTCAACAGAACTCAGTAAGGGCTTGGGAAGAAGCAGACAGTTATGCAAACAGGAATTGAAGGTAAACAGCCCTGTGTATAGCATGAGGCTTTCCAGAGCACTGCTGATTGCCTCAGTTCTGCAGCCATGCAAGTTAGCACTACAGCTCCCATTCGCTCCATGTGCAGTGCCTAGAGCCCACGTGTCTGACTGAGGCAGTGAACAGATGCTTTCCCGGCAGGTTGCAGACAGGCAGCGTGGCCAGATTGGGAAGTTCCCAGCATCCCTGCACTGACTCTAGGGGCTGCAGGCTGGCTGAAAGCAGGCAGCCCCACGCACACGAGTGTGGATAACACAGTGGTAGGGACCTCTTCCAGATAGCTCAGCAAACAGAGCTTCTCAAGTTACTTAAACATATTAAGTATGGACTTCAAAAGTCCCTGACAGGAAGATGATGACAATGAAGGACATCATACAAACAAATATACTAACGCTGTTGACCTGTTTGAGGGCTGGAAGAAGTGTAGAGAAGATTTTTGTCTTCCTCGCCCCTATGGTTTTCAAAAATAGATCTTTGAACTTCTTTATCTGAGCCCTTATATTTTTATTACAGGAAATTAAGAACTGAATGATGTGTGATTCAACTGTAGATCCCTGGACACTAAATGAAGCCATAGTAAAACATTTTAATATGAAATCAAAACCATAAGCTTGACTCTTTCCTACTTCTGACCTCCACCCTATGCAGGGGCAAGTACATAGTTAGAGCCAAAAATTGCTCCTTGGTTGTGTTTCACCAGGAAGTCTTTAAGCAGGTTATGTGCTGATTTGAATTAGAATGCTGGCCACCGAGTTCCTAAGAGCAGATCTCTGTCACATAACAGAAGGCAGCCCAGCCATGAGGTGCCTGGCCAGAGTATGCCTGTGCCAAGGTAGCATATTAGTGTGGTTTTCCACTAGCACACACTGCATGTGCACTCACATGTCTGTTTGGTCTTGAGACCCAAACCTGTGAGTCCCATTCCATTAATTTCTTTAGCCTCCTCCTACCACAGTGATACAAGACACTGAAGAGGTCTATCCTTCAGAAGGATAAAGTCGAGAAGTGAGATTAGACAAAAGAAGGTTGCTTAAAAAAAAAAAAAAAGTTTTTTTGGCTTTGAATATCACTGCTTAGGATGAACAAATGAAGACACCTGGTGTCATGCTGCTGCTAGTTGAGCTGGCAAAGGAAAATGTGTGAGAACTGTAAGCATTACTCAAAGAACTCAAGCTAATCTTCTAATCAAGTGCAGTTAAAATCTGTAATGTCCAATAAAAGACAATCAGTATAACTGGAAGCATGCCGAACAACTGAACAGTACAAATTTAGTTTTCAAGGGAGGGCCTCTCACATTAAAGTAAAAAGTCAACAAAGACTGCAGCCTGATGTTACAGCTAAACCAGTCCAATGGCTCATCCCACTGCAAGCTCCCTTCCCCTTCCCTCTGCCAGCTTCTCTGACTGCAGAGATCTGGTTCAGGGAGCTAAACCAGCCAAATATTAACAACATTTTCCTGACACTCAGGCTTCTGCCAACATAGGGGAGTTGCAGGAATACATATATGTGCACAGAGGAAAGCCTTCTCATTACACTTGGATGTTACTGGTAAAGCAAAGAGAATAGTAGCACCTTGCCTGTACTCTGTCTGCCAAACTGGACTAGGATTTGCAGCAGAACAGGCCACAGCATGTGTGCAACAGCAAAACAAATTTACTGCTTTGAACTTATAATTGAGTTGCAGTTGAAAATCTGAATAACTAATGGTAGAAGCAAAACTTCACGCCTGGACTTCAGAAGAGTTCTCCAGTGGGTCATCTACTTCTGTCTTCCTGGTCTGCCTGACCTCTAAGAAAGGGTTTGGAGTCACATTAAGTAGCAATTTTCTTCCAGCAGCCAAACACAGGATTTCTCTTGGTCTTTGGAAGTCTGAACAAGCCACTCCAGCAGTTCTCTGGCAGATAAATCAGGTGTATGTCTGTAAACTGGGTCTCATTTATTCATTAATTGAGACTGTAATGGAAATGCAGGGGAATGCATGTAATGGCAGGAGGTTAGACTAGATGATTTCCTCAGCTCCCTTCCAATTTGAATCATCCTACAGCCTTATGATCCCATGAGAGTGATTTTTTTCCCTCTCCCCCCCCCACTCCCCCACCCCAGCATCTCCTTTGTATATAGAAACCATTCACCTGCGATCCTGAAGAAAACAGCTCTTCCCCTTTACTCATGCAAGTCAATGAGGCATGCAGTGGTAAGCCCGAGAGGAGGGGGAAAGGGAAGGTTTTCTTCAGATCTCTTTTATCAGGCATGGCTAGCTAAATGGGACACCTTGCCTCTGCTCCTCACTCTTCATAGGACATCCCTCATTCTGCCTTACATGTCAACTTTCTGCTCAGGGATCTGCTCCATATTCATGTACCAGATCTTAAGGGCAGCCCTTGCCTTAGTTCTTTATTAAAATGGAAATAACAAGGGTAAGCAGGGATACCACTATTAAACCAGTTTTATGCCACTTACATTTGAGCCAGAAAATAACAGTGTAAAACACACTGGACAAAAGGCACTGCTTGGTACTCCAAAGTGACCTAGTCAGCTGGGTACATTACACCAGAAATGTCAATACAGGTGATGCAATGACAAAGAGTGGGACAACTATCCTTTACACAAAAGTCTGTACTTCAGCTCACCTGGTGTCTAAAGAAAGTGTACATTACCAACACTAGGAGTCCTGGTTACTCAGAGGAGCAACACCACCAAACTTGTCAAACCCGGGTGACAAAGGCAGCCTGTACCTTTACTCAGTGCAAGTGGGACCACAGGGTGAGAGAAAGGAATGAGGAAGATTGATTAGCACGGGAAAGTGATAACTAAAGAGCAGAAATAGGACATGAAGTTGAACCGATACAGAAACAGAGACAAGGAAATAGAGGGAAACAAAATAGAAAACAAAACCAAACCACAATGTCCAAAGGGTGTTTTTCTGTTACTTGAACATGAATGAAGGGTTTTTCCTTGTTCTATGTATTCTTTGCCTTATTTCACACTCCTGTCATCACATATGCTGTCCAAAGTGCTCAAATTTATGGTCAGAAGCTGAAAAGGTGCACAGGGCAGCACTACAGGGACTGTTGGTTTTGGTGCATCACCTGCCAGAAGTCTGTTCCTGCTTTGTCATTTAAAACATGACAAAAAAGGGCACATCCATTGAAAGAGGTGATGCTACAGCATCTTTGCCACTGCTTCAGAATCAGTGCATCCACCTGTAGTGTTTGGCTTTCCATTTACATTTAAAAGGATGTGAAATATACAGATACGAAACAGTATTAGAACAAATAAGCCCAAGGAGACAGCTGAAAGAGGAAGTGAAAGGCTTACGATATAAAAATAAGAATGAGACTTAGCATTTGTCTCTGACAATATTTGCTGATACTTCCAGATTGAAATGTCGTATGGAAATTGTGCCATTTCTGCCTTAGATATAAGTGAATTTATCTGTCAGATGCTTTCCTCTTATGCTCCATAGTCCACATGTGAATGAAACCAAGGATTTCTAAGCCTTCCTGGCACAAAGCCATGAAGCCAAAGCTTTTCCACATTATGGGAAATCTTGGAGTAGTTTTTATTTCCATTTTAAATTAGACATAAAGGAAATTTGAGTACATCAGGATTTTGCCATGAAACCAAATACATCCTCTATCAGCCAATCGTACTAGAAATGCTTTTCCCAACCACCTAACTGAGAAGTTCCCAAGTATAGCTCACTTAGTTATTTTCCCTGAAGGCTGTAGCTGTGTTAGACCACAAGGGCAGAAGCTCATGGTACTATGCTGGTTTGCATGTCTGAAACATACCTACCACCCAAACTTTGCTCACATAGCAGAGAAAATAGCGGCAGCTACTGAGCCATGAGTACTATCTGGCCATCCCATATCCACCAAGGGAGAACAGGCTACATTATTTCCTTGGTGTACCACTTTGAAATATCTTGTGTGCTACTAGCAAAGCTGGGCTTGTGGATAGAAATTCAAAGTTCAGCTTATAGTTTATGCTGTGATATCTCCTAGAAGCCCTGAAGTTAACTGAACAGAGTCATAAAGTATCCCAAATCTTTCACAATCCAGGTAAATGAGTTGTGGAGAAAATCCAGATGCCAAATGCAGATAGCAAAGAGAAGGTGAAAGACAACCATCAGGAATAGGAAACAATCTTCTCCAAATCCCAGGCTCCCACGTTCACTTGATAGCCTGTGCTCGCATGGCCCAATCTCTACACAGCTCCCATGTCAGATGTCCCAAGTATTTATAACCACACTTTTGTGCAAGGTGAGGAAAGTTTGGGGAATGCTTCTCAGTTCATCATCAAGATGTCTCCCCAGTTCATATCTGAAGGCCCTGTCCAAGTTATTTGGGTTATCAGAAACCCATTGACCTTTCCTAAGCACCTCTAAATCTATCAGCAAAACTCAAGGACAGAATTATGAGGATTATGACAGTTGTAATACAGAAGTTGCCTTTCCTTAGTGTTCATGGATGAATACAGGACACAAGTGTTGTTTGGTTGAGGTTTTTTGTTTGGTTGTTTTTAGTTAAAAAATGTATTCTAAGAAGAGAGCAAAAGGAGCCTTGTCCTGCTTGCTAATTTTATTTCAAAATGCATCTCTGAATTGGAATGTTTTGTGATAGATAAAAGCAAACTTAATGAAGCAACAGTATTGCAACATCCAAGAAGACCAAAGTGTGACAGTCAAGAAAAGCAGAGATTTTTACCTAAATAGCATAAACAGAGGGTGTGAACGTTTTTAACCTCCTTCACAAAAGGGTTTGTAACTCTCATGTTACTGAAGGAACATTCTGGCAGTATTCAAACTGTTCTGCCACTTTGACTAATGCAAGAAATTTCAGATGGGACAAAAGTTTTTGTTACTGTTAAAAAAACCCCAACAAACTAAAACCAACATTAAAAAAACCCCAAAGCAACAGAAAAAAAATCACAAAAAAACCCAACCCAAACCCAAAACAACCAAAACTAAACACCCCCCCCAAAAAAAACCCCCAAACCCCAACCCCAACCCAAACAACCCCCCAAAATGACAACAAAAACAAATAAAAGAAAACCAAACAAAAAATATTCCACCAGAAAACACAAAAAATTCCACAAAAGAAATTCAGTTGAGGGCAAAATATTTTTAGAAGT